>CAUYPK010005337.1:0-26738 GCA_963574355.1 Loris lydekkerianus | reverse complement strand
TTCAAAATCTTGGCTAAGAGACTGTAATTTTTCTTGAAGTATCTTTTCACGTTCTACACTTCCTTGATAAAATGCCATCTTTTTTTCCATTGCTTTCACTTTTTCTTCCATTGCTTTGAATTCATGAAGAATTAGGTAGCTAACTCCACAGTACTTGCAAACTTTCTCTTCAGGTGACATCTTTTGGATTTCTTCAGGTAAACCATGCATGGGAATGTGACGATCCATATTTTCCCAAAATACGCTGAGAGAGTTCTTGAGCAAAACAATCCAGACCTCGATTTCGCCGGGTGCGAAACGGCTTTCCCGGTCTCCGGGGCGACCGCGCTGCACGTCGGCCTGACGTCAGAGGGCGACGACGTCACGGCCCACGCTTTTCGCTGACGCGACAGCAGAGATGCCGTGCGCCGCCCAGAGCCCCCGGCGCCAGGCGGAAGCGGGAAAGGTCCGGGTGGGTGTCCTCCTTGGCTGATTTTCATCTGTGTTGTTTTGCTGTAATAAATCATAATTGTGAGTAGTAACCACTTCTCTGAGTTCTATGGGTCCTTCTAGTGAATTCTTAAACCTGAGGGCTTTCTTGGGGATCCCCCCAAAAGGGCTTTTTGCAATGAATGTGTATTATTTATTGTGGCGGATGAATATTGCTTCCAACTTTTCACTAGTCACATCCTTTAGCCACCAGGACTTTGGGTGCCTGCACTGGAGCAGACCATGTCTGCCTCCCTGCCCACTCAATGCTGGGGGCAGCAGATGTCAGCAGGGATCTTGCAGGACAAGGACCTAGATGGGTCATGTGCTTCTGCCATCCACTGTGGCCCCTAAAAGAGCCTGCCCTGGCAGAGCTGATCTGGTTTGTGAAGGTGGAGCAGACCCGAGCCCTGTGCTGTCAGCCTAGCCCCACCTGTTCTCCGACACATCTGCACCCTTCTCTGCAGGCTCGCTGAGGACCAGCATTCAGAGAGAACTCTTTGGAGCACCAAGTCCTTTCCTGCCTCAGGACTTTGCATCTGTTGTTCCCAGTGCCTTTTCCTCCCAACAAACAGACTCTTGGAGGAGAGGCTTACAGATGGGCACTGTGTCAAGCACTGGACATGGGGCTCTGAGCTCGTAGCACAGTGGTTATGGTGCCAGCCACATACACCAAGGCTGGTGGGTTTGAACCTGTCCAGGGCCTGATAAACAATAATGACAACAACAACAACAAAATAGCCAGGCGTTGTGGCTGGCACCTGTAGTCCCAACTACTTGGGAGGCTGAGGCAAGAGAATCGTTTTTTCAAACCCAAGAGTTGGAGGATCCTATGACCTGTGATGTCATGGCACTCTACCGAGGGTGACATAATGAGACTCTGTCTCAAAAAAAAAAAAAAAAAAAAAAATAGGAACTGGACATGGGTGCCAAGGTGGTCACAGAGCAGACCACAGGGTCAGTTCCCAAACAGAGGCCCTGAGCTGCCCAACAGGTCCCTCCCAGAACTGGCATCTCAAATCCAGCGCTGCCAAACTGTTTATCCCACCATCACCTGTGTGTGTCCACACAGCCTCCGAGGGGCTGGAACACCCTTACCTTCCAGCTCCCTAAGCTCTAACTCAGCAGGAAGCAGGCAGGGGATGTGAGGTGAGGAGAGGGCAGAGCCCCCCACCTGACTCACCCTTTCTCATCTTCTCTCCCTCCCATTGCCTTGTCTGACCCTCAGGAATCGCCAGCTCAGACCATGCCCGTTTTCCTCGCTTTCATCCAGGGACGTCAAGAAAGACAGGCACCTGCATGTGGACACCAGAGGGAGCCATGCAGGTATCTGAGTAAAGAGCCTTCAAGGTGGAGGACTAGCAAAGACAGAGCCCCAGGGAGCACGTGACGGCCAGACAGAGAAGCTTTGAGGAGTCAGGGCCACCAGAGTGGAGCAAGCCATGGAGGCCATGAGAGAAACAGGACATATTGAGCCAAGCGGTCCCTATTGCCAGGACCATCCCAGGGACACAGAAGGGACCTACAAGACCAGGCCTGGCTCCCGCACACAGGGGCATGGCTCAGGCACTGTCCACTGTCCTCCCTCTGGTGCAATGGAGTTAAGGAACCACTTTGCTCCTGGTCCTGGTGATGGAGCTAACCTACTTGCCTTGTAGGACCCTTGGGAAATAGACAAGTGTGGGAAGAAAATGGAAATGGCCCCATGGGGTGTTTGGGCAGTTTGCAGCTACCGCCATCACATTTGCTCCCGAAAGACAGACAAGGCAGGGAAAATCCTGGAACCCAGCTGGGTGCAGTAGCTCATGCCTGTAATCTTAGTATTCTGGGAGACTGAGGCAGGTGGATCACTTAAGCTTAGGAGACCAACCCAAGCAAGAGTGAGACCCTGTCTCTACTAAAAATAGAAAAACTAGCTGGGCATTGCGGCAAGTGCCTCTAGTCCCAGCTACTCAGGTGGCTGAGGTTAGAGGACCACTTGAATCCAGGAGTTTAAGGATGCTGTGAGCTGTGATGATGCCATGGGGACTATACCCAGACCCCTCTTGCCTAATGCCTGGTGCCCCACACTCCAAGGCATGGCTGTTCCTGGGCACAGACCCTCAGTGCCTCTGAGCTGGAGAGACCCGACCTGCTTCGTCCACCAGATTAGGGAGTGGGCGTGCCCTGTCCAGGAGCTTCCACAGCTCTAAGGGGGAGGAGGAAATAAAAACATTTTATCCCAAAATGTATTTCTTTGACATGTTTTGAGATGGCTGTGCAGAGCCAACAAACATAAGTAGCCCCACAAAGCTGCCTTTCATAGGGGACATTCTCCAGAGAATCCGTGTTGGTGCAGCCAGGCCTTGTGGATCTAGGAAAGATTAACTGAGAGTCTGACACCTTTATTTTTTTATTTTTTGCAGTTTTTGGCCGGGGCTGGGTTTGAACCTGCCACCTCCGGCATATGGGGCCAGCGCCCTACCCCTTTTAGCCACACGCACTGCCCATGACACCTTTAAATGTCTACAAAACAGGTCTGTTCTCCTTGAGGGCTACTAATTGTAAAGTTTCATTGCCTAATAGGAACATCTTTCTCTCCCTCCCATAACCTGTCTTGTCCTATAACCTAAATTATCACTGTAACCTGTTCTGGCCAACTCTTTGAGCTCCTGCTTTTTCTATAACCTCATGATGGTGTTTAAGCTTCTATGCCTGATTAGGATGTTAGATATTATAATAACTTGTGATTTTCCACAACATACACACTGGACAGGCACGATGGCTCCAACTATAGTCCCAGTATCCTGGGAGGCCCAGGCCAGAGGATCACTTGAACTCAGAAGTTCGAGACCAGCCTGAGCAAGACCAAGACACTGTCTCTACTAAAAATACAAAAATTATCAGAGTGTTGTGGTAGGCCCCTGTAGTCCAAGCTGCTCAGGAGTTTGCAGCAGGAGGATTGTTTGAACCCAGGAGTTTGAGGTTGCTGTGAGCTATGAGGCAATGCCTCAGCACTCTAGCTTGAGTGACAGAGCAATACTCTGTCTCAAGAAAAAGGAAAAAAAAGGACCTGGGGGTCGGGCGTGTGGGGAAGTGATGGGACAGGCTTACCGGGTTGGGTGGGTCCCATCGGGGAGGGGTTTGTGGGTGAGTCCCACGTCCCCCACCTGCCGAGGAGATGGATGAGGACGGGCTGCCTCTCATGGGGTCAGGCATAGACCTGACCAAGGTACCAGCTATTCAACAGAAAAGAATGGTGGCTTTTCTAAACCAATTTGTGGTGAACACTGTGCGGTTCCTCAATCGCTTTTCTACAGTTTGTGAGGAGAAACTAGCAGGCCTTTCTCTTCGTATCCAACAAATTGAAACAACTCTCAGTATTTTAGATGCAAAGTTGTCATCTATCCCAGGCCTAGATGATGTCACAGTTGAAGTATCTCCTTTAAGGGTCACTAGTGTCATAAATGGACATTTTGAAGCCACTTCAGAGCAATCACAGCAGAACAGTACACAAGATCCTGGACCACAGGAAAGTGAAGTTTCAGCAGAAAATATCTTAACTGTAGCCAAGGATCCAAGCTATGCCAGATATCCCAAAATGGTTCAAGTGAAAATAATAAATTGGAGCCAGAGCCGGTGCCTAGTGGAGCAGAGCCGAGGTCGGGCCCAGAACGGAGCCGGCTGGGTGGGCACCGACCTCCCGCCATGACCTGGAACATGCTGTCCTCGCGCTTCCGTCGGGTGGACATCGACGAGTTTGACGAGGACAAATTTGTGGACTAGCAGGAGGCAGCGGCGGCGGCAGCAGCAGCAGGAGAGCCAGGCCCAGATCCTAGCGAGGTGGATGGGCTCCTGCGGCAAGGGGACATGCTTCCGGCATTTCATGCAGCGTTGCAAAACTCCCCCCGTCAACACCAGGAATCAAGCCATGAAGGAGAGAGCCCGGAGTGTGGTGCTGAAAGTACTCACAAACTTCAAGAGCAGTGAAATTGAGCAGGCTGTACAGTCACAGACAGAAATGGTGTTGACTTGTTAATGAAGTACATTTATAAAGAGTTTGAGAAGCCCACAGAAAACAGCAGCACAGTGTTACTCCAGTGGCACGAAAAGGCCTTAGCAGTAGGAGGACTAGGCTCCATTGTAAGAGTTCTTACAGCAAGAAAGACTGTTTAAAAAAAAAAAAGGAAGACTCATGTTACCTTGGGAAGAACTTGGGATTGGGATGCCCAGGCTGGTGAAGAAGGGACTAACAATGGACCATCTTCCTAGGAACTCCCAACTAAACTATTTCAGGACATGTATCAACTGAAATGTATTTTATTTTCAGGGTGGAGGGAGAAATCATTTTACTGTTTCCTAAATCCTTTGCAGGATCTGATAGTCTATGCCTTTGTCTACGAGTAATGCAGAACTGACGTTGTGACTGTTTACCAGAGTGGCTGGTCAGCAGTGGTTAGGTGTACCTGTGTGCCCTGGGGGAGGGATGATTTGGGCAGGTGCAGATCCAAGGGCTGTGGTAAAAGGGAGAGCTTGTTTTTTATTTTTAGTTTAGTTTTGTTTTTTTGAAGTGGATAAAAATCCCAAGAGTTTGTACAGATACCCCGACTTCTCAGAGAAGGCGGGCACTCTTGGGCTCGTTGTAAAGTGCCTACTGCATCAATAAAGCTCTTGGCTTATTCGTATTAAAAAAAAAAAAAAAGGAAAAGGAAAAAAAGAAAATGTGTTTCCCTTAAGGAATATTACTTACCAGAGAAATCTCCAGTGATAGAGACACTCATTTTACTGGACAAATTGCAAAGTAGTTAATTAAGGGGTTACAAACATGATGGCATTCCCCTGGTTCCCATTACTCTTAGTCTTCTGGCAGGTCAAAAGGATGAATGGCTTTTTTTCTTTTCGTTTTTGTTTGAGACAGAGTCTCACTCTGTTGCCTCAGGCTAGAGTGCCTGTAGTGTCATAGCTCACAGCAACCTCAAAATTCTGAGCCCAGGCAATCTACCTGCCTTGGACTCCCAGAGTACATGAGCCACCGCGCCCAGCCAGCCTTGCAGCTTTTCATCTCCCCTTTCCCCACGTTGGGGACTTGTGTACTGTGCTAAACCAAACCAAATGCTAAGGCTGTAATCCTAGCACTCTGGGAGGGTTCAAACCCAGCCCCGGCCAAAAAAAAAAAAAAAAAAGAAAGGAAATTAAAATCAAATCCTTTAAATAAATAAATAAATAAAAATTGAAAGACCAAAAGTGAGGAACGTTAAATGAAACTGAATTGCCTCACACTGCCTCCACAGGCAGTGAACTCCACCACATCTTGACGCGGGATTTAACTTGACAGTGTATTCTTCTAAGAAGTAATGCATCTGAGCCAATCATTAGCAGCCAAACTTTCAGCCAATTGCAGGCTACAAACTGCCCAGAAAAGTCTTCATATGGGAGATTCTTGGGCCATTTCTGTACAGCAGCACTTCCTTCTTCTGGCTATAATACGGCTTGCCCAAGTTGCTGTGTAGAGAGCTCTCTGAACCTTTACCAATTCAGAGAGCTTTCTGTTTCAGTAATAATTTTTTTTGTTGTTCAATTGAGCTCGGCCTTTTTTTTTTTTTTTTTTTTTAACATATTCATTTATTTATAGAGATGGGTTTCTCTGTCTCCCAGGCTGGAGTAGTGGTACTATCACAGCTCACTGCAGCCTCAAACTCCTGGGCTCAAGCAGTCCTCTTGCGTTGGCCTCCCAAATTGCTAGGATTATAGGTGTGAGCCACTGACCCCAGCTTAAATTTAATTTGTCTTAAGTTTTTCTTATAATAGTGGCTTTAGGAATGAGATGGGGTAAGGGATAGGAAAAGCACCTGGCCATGTACCTGGTGCAGCAGGCACCCAGGGAAGACTGTGTGTGTGTGTGTGTGTGTGAGTGTGTGTGTGTGTGTGTGTATGCCATCGGGCTCACACAATCACGGGCCAGGCCTGGATTAGCTCCACCTCCATCAAGCCCGTTTTTACTCTGCTGCTGCCCTTCCTTACATGAGTCCCAGCTTACTTGTGGGCAGGAAAGCCTTCACCCTTTGGGTCCTGGGTCCTCCTATCCTCATACCAGGTCTGGACTGGGGAGTGGGTTCATCTTTTCCAGCCCCATCCACTGTTGGAGATTGGGAGGAGAGGCAGGGCAGGACTAGGCCATTTTGAGTAACTATGGTGGGTGCCAGGCAGGTACAGGGCTCCCACTCAGCCTGGGTGTGGATGGGCCTGGCGGGGCACCTGGTACTGTGGTTCAATCATAGGAGTCCATTTGATTGGCCAGAGGTGGCATATTTAGAAGTGGTGTGCTTAGGGCTGGCCAGGATTGTTTGGCAGATAAGTGGAAGGGGTAAGGGAGTAGTTCTCTGGGGCCCTGGGCCGGACAGGTCGCTGTAAGTCTGGCAGGACCTACCCAGAACCCACATGTGGCCAGATGGGCTGGGGAGTTCTGGGAGCCTGCTGGGGTGACTCAGTCATTCATTCTTGCCAAGGCAGCCTGATCCTGCCAGCAGGCCGAGGGTGGCCTGGGGGGTTGAGGCGGGAGCAGCCCTCAAGGGTCTCCTGAGGTCCCCATCCTGGGATCCTGCCCAGGCTCACCTCCTTTCCCATTCCTCCTAGCTCTTGTCATGGAGGGGCCTCCTTGTACCCTTATGTCTCAGGAGTCTTTTCTCAGGGTCCACTGCTGCCTGGAGAAGGATGGCTGCCCCTCCTGACCCTGAGCTGGGGTGATAGTGGGGCTCCCTGGGGTAGAGAGATGTGGGGACCTTGCCACTGTTGAAGGCCACAGCTTCCTCTTGCCGAGTTCCACACGGGCTTCCCCTTCCAGACCCCGGCACTTTCCGGGAGGTCACATGACTGGCAGGGGAGAGGAGGCGCCAGGGGATGTGGGGTTTGGAGGGTGGAGGGTGGCAAAATCTCCGTGTGTACAAACACCCACCCACCTCTTACACCACCAGGGACAGTAACAGGACCCAGAATAGAATGTGTGGCTTTCTAGTTCTAAATCGGGCTCTGGGGGCTGAGAGCTGGAGCATTTGGATGTAAAAATAGAAAAACTAGCGAGTGCATGGCCTGTGGGTCCTCCACCCACAGGCTGGTGTGACAAACCAGAATTTCTTGTGGGGCCCGCTTGACACTGTTAGTTTATGTAGAAAATTGGCCCAAACCAACCTCTCAGAGGGCAAAGCCAGCAGCTGACTTGGGCTGGGAGTGTGACTTGTGGACATGGGCATAGCCCAATAGCTAGTGGCTTGTATGGGAAGGTCTGGCATGAGCTCTGACTCAGTTTCTCCTCTGTCCTCCAGGGCTGTGCTGGGTCCAAGGTGATGACCCCTGCCAGGAGTGCCCTCCCAGGTCACTGGGGCCCAGCTTTCTCCTACTTCATCCATCCGCACTGCCCTCAGGAGCCAGGCCTGTCCTAGTCATGCGGGGCACTGAGCAAGCCCAGACACAGGTCCTGTCCTCAAGGAGCCCCAGCCTGGGGGTGGCAAGGAAGCCCCTCAAGTTCTATGCAATGGGTGAGGCCTGGGGCAAGGGTGGGCATCTGGGCATGACTAGGGGGTCTAGGGAAGCCTCCTGCAGAGTGATAAAGAGTTGGCTTTCCCTGGGGCCGTGCAGAAGGGGTGGGCAGGCAGAGGGGACCCGGCCGGCAGGAACTCTGGCTTGGAGTCTGGCCAAGCCCTGTGCTGTCTCTCACTGCTCCTACCCCAGCCTGGCGTACCAGCATCTCGTGGTCCACCTCACTGCTCACCCTCGGGCCCCAGCTCCTCCTGTGCTGGTCCCTTCCTTGTTCCAGCAAAGCAGAAAACACCCACCTCCCACCCAAGCCAAGGCCACTGAGAGAGAGCCCCCGAGGGCAGGCTTGGGGTCCAGGGAGGGCCTGGAGCCCCGAGGGCAGCTCCTGCCCACCCTGCTTTCCCTGGTAAAGGTTGTGCTGTCATCCAGTCTCTCCCAGCCTAGACCCTGGCCTCACCCGCCTAACGGTTGCATAGAAAGGCCTAGCCCACTTTCCCAGACCCCTCTTCACAGCTGAAATTGGCCTCTGAGTCTTGTCCTCCTCAAAGACCCTCTCAGCCTCACAGCCTCTCCCCCTCCTGCTGGGCTGTGTGGCTGGGGGACTACCCAGGACAGCTCTTACCAGCCTCCCCCAGGCGATGGGAGGTGGGGATGGTAGGCTGTCCTGTCCTCTACTATCCCCAAATAAGCAGGGGCAAGCAGTCTATAGTCTTGGCCCTACCGTGAATAGCTCTGCCCAGGTGGCATCCTGTGTCCACAGGGCCGCTCCTGGGGCTGGGGCTGCCCACAGAGGCTTCTTTCTATGCATCAACCACTTATTGAGCACCTGCTATGTCCCAGAAAGGTGCCAAGACCCTGGGGGTACAGCACTGACCCAGGCAGCCAGGGCTCTGCCCCTGTGAGACAATGTTCTGGAGGGACATGACCACACAAACACAAATAGACAAGGGTTTAGAGGAGGACAGAGGAGAGGGAACGTGAGGCAAACAGGTAGCTTTGAAGAGAAAGGTGAGGGAAGAAATTCTTTTTTCCCCCTTAGAGACAGGTCTCTCTCTCCATCCCCAGGGTGGAGTGAGCACAGTGGCATGATTGTAGCTCACTTCAGGCTCAACTCCCAGGCTCAAGTGATCCTCCTGCCCGCCTGCAGTCCCAGTAGCTGGGTCAACAGGTGCCACCACTCCTGGCCCAGGAAGAACTTTCTAATCAGGTGAGAGGGAAGCAAGACCCAGATGGAGGGAACTGGGGGCTACGTAATGCTGGGGCAGGGGACCAGGAAGGAGTGACAGGGAGGCCAGTGTGGCCGACAGCAGGGTGGGAACCACTGGATGGCACGGGCTATGCCCATACAAGCCACTAGGCATTTGGTCTGGGGAAGACGGGAGCTATGGGAGGGTACAAGTGGAGAAATGACGTGACCTGACCACCCTGTTGTGAGCAGATCCCTCTGGCATGACAATGGACACTGCCAGGTGAGGGCAGGAGGGGAGACCAGGTGAGAGAAAATTGGGGGGGTGCTGAAAGGGAGGGTTCCAGAGAGACTTTATAGGAAGAACCTAGAGACTCTCAGCAGGACAGGTGAGAGGACAGGCGTCAGATGGTCCTGGGGCTGCGGCCTGGAGCTCTAGGACAGTGGTTCTCAACCTATGGGTCACGACCCCTTTATAACAATGAAAATACATCCTGCATATCAGATATTTACGTTACGATTCATAACAGTAGCAAAATTACAGTTATGAAGTAGCAATGAAAATAATTTTATGGTTGGGGGTCACCACAACATGAGGAACTGTATTGAAGGGTCGGGGCATTAAGAGGCGTTAGGAAGGTTGAGAACCACTGTTCTAGGAGGTAAAAGCTGCCTGGCCTGAGGGGGGAAGTCTGGGGAATGATATCCAGGGAGAGACCAGCAGAGTTCCTTGGTGGTCAGCACACAAGGCCTGGGGCTGGGACCCAGGGCTGGCGGGAGACCTTGCCCTTCCCAGCCTGACCACCAGCCTGGCCCTCAGCAGGGTCCCCCCTGGCCACTGCAGCTGCCTCTGCACATTCTGGGTCCCGGTGCAGCCACCAAATCAGCAGCACACCAGTGACATGCTAGGCCCCGCCCCTGCTCTTTGGCCATCATCCTATGGGTGTGGTTTGGGCATCCCTTGTGTGCCTTTGCCATGGACCTGCCCTGCAGCGGCCTGCTCCCTGGCCAATCAGTGGTCTTTGCTGTACCCCTTCTCTCCTGCAGCCCTTCACATGCTCTCCCACGAGGCAGGTCTTCTTCCTCCACATGCCACCCCTGGATGCCTCAGCCTCATGCTGCTCCTTGCTTGGACTGGCTGAGGGGAGCTGCCCCAGGCTCCAACCCCCACAGGGCTCAGGGTCAGACTGCGGGGGAGGAGGGGAGTCATGTGGGAGGCACCCTGCACCTTAAGGTGGATTTCTTAAGGTTTCTGGGGTTTCTGACTGATCATTCTCTGGACGACAGGTCTGTCCACACAGTGCAGTGACCTTACTCCACTGTCTCTCATCTCCAAGCTTGGTATCTGAAGCCAGCCCTTGCCCCCTACCCCTTGGAATCATGCTCTGGCGGGTGGCACTGATGTCTGGCTTTGCTCCTCTCCCCTCGGGGTCTCTGTCTCCCTCCCCAGCTACCCTGTGGAGAACTGGACACTCACTGTGACCCGACGGTGTCTACTCATGTGCACATCTGCCCCCTGTTGGGAGCTACCAGGGTGGGGAGTCCATGTATCATCTTGGGGCCCCCAGGGCCTGATGAGGGGCTGGGCACTTACTTAGCTGCACTGGATATCAGAGACTTCACAGTGTTCAGCCTGAGGCTGTGAGTGGTCAGGAGCCCCCCCAAGCCAGCATTGAGCCTCCACAAGTGGCAACATTGGACACAGAAGGGGGCTGAGCCTTCCACTTCCACGGCAGCTTCAATGGGCTGGGAGGCTTCCTGGCAAGGCAACCCAGGACCCAGCGCCCAGCACACGAGGGGGCCCTGCTGCGGGTCCTACCTTTCTCCCCCGACTTGGAGAAGGCAAATGGCCAGGGTGGGAGGTGTGCAGAAGTGTCACAGGTGACCCAAGCCTGGGGTGAACAGAGTTGAGACCTGGGCAGCCAGGCCCAGGAGACCTAGAGGGTGAGCAGGCGCCCCAGAGGGTGAGCACCCCAGCCAGCCGTCTCTGGGGTCCAAGTTCAGCCCTGAGAGCTGGGCTGTGAGCCCTGGAGATAGCCCTGGGCCAGGTGATCCTGCTCACTCTCATCCTCCCCCAGACTTCTGTCATTTTCCCAGCAGATGGGGAAATGGGGGCCTTATTGGCTGAAGACTCCCATATCCTCACCTACCCCTGCCAGCACCCTGGCTCTGTCCTTCCTCTCCAGTGATCTGCCTTGGCCCTAGGCTCTTCATGGTAGGCATAGGGCCCCCCCATGCCTGAGCTCAGGGGCCATCTAGTTTTCTGGCCCCACCCCCACCTCTATTAGCCTCCCTGTCTCACCAGCAGGGAGGGTGCTACCACAGATGAAGACCCCCCCTTTCTGGGTCATGGGTCTTGCTCCTGGGCAGCTCTGGGACAGTGGACAGTGACGTGGCCCATGCTTGGCTCGGCAGCAACCCTAGGGACTTTCTCAGGGTGTCTGTTCCCCGGAGGCCCTCTGGAGTCTTGCCTGTCTGACTCAAACCCAGTCCTCCTGTTGCCAGGGTCAGTCCTGGATGCCTCTGCCCTTGCCTCTGCCTGGTTTGGAACAACCAGTCCAGACTGTGTCATTGCTCCCTTGCTGGCCTCTGGCCCTTCTTGCCCAGCACAACAGGGAAGGGCAGACCTTGGCCTTCCACCAGGACAGGGCCCAGCCTCCCCAGCCACCCCCAGCTACCTCTGCCCCCAGTGAGATACTTCCTCTGTTCAGTGTCCTGCCCACCCCACCCCCCAGGGGCAGGAGTCCCCCTGCCATGCCTCAAGCAGTTGGAAGGCTGCACTCAGTGTGGCCTGGGTCTGCCCCCCTAGAACATCCTCTTTCTTCCCAACTCGCAAGCCTACTTGGCCCTGAGGGCTCTCCCAGGAAGCCTCTTTCCCTGCCTCCCCCTTAAACAGAGTAGTCTGGGGTCAAAGCTGCATTTTTGGCCCCAGTTAAAACCAGGTGGCTGTAGGAAGAGGGGCTTGGCTGTGGTGGATCACCAGCAGCAAAGGAGGCAAAGTAAAAAGTACCCTGTTTTCTGGGCCCTGCAGCTTTGGAGCTCCACCCCTGCATCGTGGGGATGCAGACCTGGTCCAAGGGGCCACATCCCCTTTGGAGGTGTCTGAAAAGTGCCCTGGAGGCTGTCCGGAGACGCCGACCAGGTCCCGGCGGTCCAGCAGGCTTCCTTTGCCAGCCCGGATAACCTCTGACTTACCCACCGGCCTGAATCAGACCCAGTGGGTCGGCGAGGGACACGCCTCCACACCCAGGGTCGGGATCACGGGGTCGGGGGGCTGGCGCACCTTTCCACGGGGACACAGTCACGCTGCTCGGTTGCTCGCTTACCCCATCTATTGAGTACCTAGTGGCTGTGAGCGCGGACCCTGCGTCCAAGTCCGCAGCCAATGCCCGCCGGCTCTTCCCAGGCGCCCAGGTATTACAGAAGCGTCCTCGGCCTGCAGTCCCTTAACTGGGAAGCCAAGAGCTCTCGGGGCGGGGCTGCGGTGGGGCCAGGAGGCAGGACTGGGCGCCGTGGGCGGGGACGTGGCCGGGACTGGCAGGCTGTGGGCGGGGCATCACGCTGTGGGCGGGGCCGCGCGGAGCCGGGCGCTTGGGTCCAACCTGAGCCGCGTCCGCACCCGGGCAGCTGGGAGCGCAGCGGAGCTCCGCGAGTAAGTCCAGGCCGGGTGTGGATGGGCGTGGACGGGCGGGGTGGGCGCGCGGGTCCCCCGGCCTCAGTGTCGCTGCCGCGGGCCAGGGGTGCTGCTGGAAGAAGCGCGGGTTGCGTGTGGAGGGAGAGCGTTTGGGCTGGAGGCCTAGGGCTGGGGACGGTGCGAAGCTCGGGTCCCGCGTCCCTCCAGCCCCAGTGGCAACACGGCTGGACCCCAGTACAAATCCCACCCAGCCAGGCCTTCACAGGCTCGGCCATTTGCTCCCTCCTCATCCCGGGAATCCAAACTTTCCTTGCTTGTTGGTCTGATTGATACTCAAGTGTGACAGACTGACAGCCATATGGCTTCGGTGGACTCTGCGACTTATATGGGGAGCAGTGAGTCTCAGAGTAGATGGCAGTGGGGATGGGGGAAGTGGGATTGGGGGTAGCCCTTTCACACGTGGGCCCGGCCCCTGACAGCCCACCTCTACTGTGGGGCTCTGGGTCTCTCCTTCTGGGGCTGTTGAGAGGGCCTGGGGCTGGTGTGAGCCTCCGTTTGCTCATAGTCCACACTGGTGACAGTGGTACCTTCCAGTTGGGTGGTCATGCCAAGTGCCCTTCAGGGGTGGTCTTGGCATGGGAAGAGTGGACCCCCTGCTGTTGCCACATGAGCGACATACCTGGGTCTTACAGGCAGTGTACAGAGCAGACCTCAGCATGAAGGATCCAAGAAATGTCACCTGCGGTGATGATGATGATAAGTATGTAGAATTTTTTTCACAACAGTCTTGAAGGCAGGGCCAAGGCCGTCTTCCTGGACTGGGAGCAGGACCCTGGCTTCAGGTCAGCCCAGCACTGACTCTGTTTTACCTGGGTGAGCCTGTGGGAGCCACTGCCCTCACTGGGTTGAGCCCCACAGACCAGAGGAAGGGCTGAGCCGCACCCCTCCTACCTCTTCCCAGTGTGTCCTTTGCCCAGACACACTTGGAGGGGGGTTCCCCTGGGATCCCAGCCGTAGACCCCCACATCTAGTGCTCTACTCCTGGCAGGATGGGGTAGGGGGCCTGAGATGAGGACTCTGGAGAGTGAGGACTCCCTTTACCTGCCCTCCACCTGCCTCACTGTTACTTGGCTCTGTGCCTCGTGTTGAAGCACACCCTGGCAGAGGGGGCAGGTAGTAGGACAGGTAGGCACAGTCCAGGAACCATGTGGCAAGAGCTGGGGCTATCTGGCAAGAGTGGCACTGGCAAGGGCCTTTTTGGGGAGTCCCCTGAGACCTGCAGGGTTGCAGAGGAACCCATCAAGGAGGCTGGCCTGGGAGAGACAGAGGGAAGAAGGGCAGGCTCTAGGCCTGCCTAGCCCTTCCTGTTCACATGGACAGAGGAAGCAGCCTGCTGAGTCAGCCCCCCAGCCGCAGCCACAGGGATGCACGCACACTTGTGAGCCTGCAGATGGGAAGCCTGAAGGGGCCTGAGAGATGCAGTGGCCAGCCCTGGTTGCACAGGGTCTGAGAGAAAGGCATCCTTTCCGTCTGGGGTCCCGAGTTTTAATTCAGATGCCACCATTTACCAGCTGTGTCATCGTGGCTGGGAGGCTTGATGTGGCTGAGTCTCCAAGTCCTCATCCATAGAGGGAGGGATGGGAGCCCCTTTCTAGCTAAGGGGTGGTTGGAGGGCCTAGGGGTAGTGAGGGGACGTGGTTGGTATTCAGAGACTGACTGGTATTCACTGGCCCTCAGGAATGCCGTGTGTCCTGGTGGGACAGCAGGGACAAAGGGCCACCTCTGCTTAGGTTGGGGTGGGGGCAGAGCCAGTCCTGAAGAGGCCCGGGGCAAAGGCCAGCCTCCTAGCTTCCTGCCCACCTTTGATCCAGAGGTGACTGACCCTTAGCTTTGCTCCCTTGGGCTAAGGAGCAGCCACTATTGGGAGTCACCTGGCTCCTCAAAGTTCCCAATGGGGACACCAAGGGTCGGTGACTATGGTGGCCCTGCCCTTCTCTCACTGGCTGGCTGGTGGGTGGCCTTGACAAACCCTGAGCACATACATATGCTTCTTTAAGAACCCCAGGTAGCTTGGCCATCACTGGCCAGCCTAGGCAGCTGAGGACCAAGGTGGGCTGGCTGAGGGAGGTGGGTTGCGTGTGGGCTGTGGTTGGTGACTGTGAGGACAAGGACAGATGGAGCCAAATGCTAAGGGACCAGTTTGACCAGAGGATCCTGGGTGGTGTGCACCAGCTATGGTGAGGGGATTGGGCAGAGTGGGGTGTGGAGGGGCCTAGGAGGCAGGAGCAGGTGGCCCACTGGACCCTGGAAATCCCCCCAGGGTAGGTGGCCTCTCCCCAGAGAATCTCTGGATCTCTCTAGTGACCCTAAGGCACTCTAAGGGTTGGGCACAGTTCCATATGTGGGCTGCCTACATCCCAGAGGTGGTGATGGGAAGCATTTCCAGCTCACTGCCCCACCCCCTCCTGGGACCCCTCCTCACTCCCCCTCAGCCTGTGCCCGAAGGGCCAGACAGGATGGTGCCCAGAGTAAGACAAATGCCTCCCAGCCTTGGGTTGGTAGATCCGACCTAGGTGAACCCACGTCCTGACCCTTAGCACCCTGGTCTATAAAACAGGGCGATGTGAAGTCAGCCCCTGGCCCTGGGCCGCACTGCTGGATTCAGGTTTAGTGCCAGGCTCCCAACTACACCCAAACTCTGGGGTCGATGAGAGTGAAGTGTAAGCCCAGGCTCAAGGGCAGGTTGGGACATGGGTTTCAGGCAGGAATTCAGGGCAGGGGGTCTCATGGTGCTCATGAGAGGTGGCATGGGCTCCCAGGTGGGGACAAAGGTGCCCCAGTTGTCCTACCCCACCTCCCCACCTCTTTCCTTCCTCCCAGGCACTGTAACTTCCCAGGTTGTCAGACTGTCAGAGTGGTCAACCCTGCTTGCACCCCTGCCCCAGGTCACAGACCAGGCTGGAACTGCTGGCTGCAGGATCCTGAGGTGACTGACCCTTAGCCCACATGGGCTGGCTACAGCAGGTTCCAGGCATATCTGACTGATCTTTGCCAACTGGCATCTGAGGGGTTTGAGCTGGGCAATGGCCTGGGTAAGTCAGAGGCGTCCTGAGAGGTTGGCAGGGCACCCTCGTGTTATCCACGCCCCATCCCCTGCGGCCAGGCTCTGATTCCGAGAAGTGCCCTTTGCTTCCTTGTGAATCAGATGTTTACTTGGCCTGCTGAGCCTGGGTCTGCTCCAGGCGGCTGGCGGGGTGTGGCAGGCCTGCCTGCGCAAGCCTACAGACAGAGGCCAGGTCCCTGTCCCAAGTCTGCCAGGCTGGCAGGCAGTAACCCTGAGATGGCAACGTGTGGGCCACAATAGAATGGGCTGAGGCCACCCAAGCTGGCATCCCAGGGGCTTCTCAGAGGCGGCACCGTGGAGAGCACAGGGACCCAAAGGGATGAGCTCCAGCTGGAACAGCCTGTGTCTCAGGGCTTAAGTTCCCTGCTGTAAAATGAGCTCCCACTGCCTAGGACCTCACTGGGGGCACCAGGGCTGTAGGGGCTGTATCCCCAGACCTGAGCTGGGACCTCTCTGCCTTTGAACCTTCATGGGTGGGCAGCTCTAGTTTGGGGAGCCCCTTCATCCTCAGCAGAGGGCTGCTGCAATCTAGTGATACTGTTGTGTGACATGAGAAGGCCAGGTGTCCTCATACCCTGGACTGTCCCTGTAGCCCTGCACTGTCCTGAGCCAGGGAAAGGAGTCCTCTTGGTCCTCATCCTGCATTACTGGCCCCTCCTACTCAGGGTAGGAAGCGGTCAGGGGCCAGTTTGGAGGCCTGGAATGCTGGGATGATTCTTCATTTTTGTGCTGAAGTCTTGAGAGTTCAGAGTAGCACCCACTGTCCACTTGGGCCCTGGCTGAGGGGCCAGGATTTTGTCTCCCTACCTCACCCTTGTCTCTGGGGCAGTGATGGTCCCATTTCAGAAAGCTGCTGCCCCCAGGCCTGTGTCCCGTCCATCCATGCTGGATGCCTGTATACCAGGCCCTGGCCAGACTTGGGCCACAAGAGTTGGCAGGCTGCAGGGTGGAGGACGGGACCTGCTGCCGGTGCTCACAGGCAGCAGCTCAGCCTGTCTGGCCCCCTTGCCACTCTCCCTCAGAAGCAAATTTTTTTTTTTTTTTTTTTTGAGACAGAGTTTCACTATGTTGCCCTCAGTAGAGTGCTGTGGTGTCACAGCTCCCAGCAAACTCAAACTCTTGAGCTTAGGTGATTCTTTTGCCACAGCCTCCCTAGTAGCTGGGATTGCAGGCACCCAGCATGTCCGTCACAACACATGGCTATTTTTTGTTGTTGCAGTTGTCATTGCTGTTCAGCTGGCCTGGGCCGGGTTTGAACCTGCCAGCCTAGGTGTATGTGTCCGGCACCCCACCCACTGAACTATAAGTGCCACCAGAAGCAATTTTTATTAAAAACGTTAAGTGTTGGTCCCACTTGGTTCTGAATATCCTCTCTGGCCATCCTCCCCCACCATGAGCTTAGTGCCTTCTCTGGTTCATGGCCACCTTGTATGTTGACCTGCCTGCCCTGCCCTGCCGCCTGGAACTCACAAAGCACAGGCCACATGTGAGTGCCCTGCCTGGCAGTGCCCACGTGCACTTGGCCCTGGAGGTGAAGGGAGTTGCACTCTCCAGCCTCTCATTCCCAGGCCAGGAAGTGAAGGGGAGGCGGGCAGGCTCTGCTGGGCTCTTTGAGGTTGGCTTGTTGCTCTCCCCACCTGTGTTTAATTCTCCACTGAGCAGACTCTGGTGCCTGTAGCTCAGCGGCTAGGGCACCAGCCACATACACTAGAGCTGGCAGGTTCTAATCCAGCCCAGGCCTGCCAAACAACAATGACAACTACAACCAAAAAATAGCCAGGCGTTGTGGCAGGCGCCTGTAGTCCTAGCTACTTGGGAGGCTGAGGCAGGAGAATCGCTTGAGCCCAGGAGTTGGAGGTTGCTGTGAGCTGTGATACCAGGGCACTCTACCCAGGGCAACAGCTTGAGGCTCTGTCTCAAAAAAAAAAAAAATTCTCCACTGAGCATGGGAGGCAGATGTGTCTATCATCCTGGAAGCTGTTGCCTGGTTGGCAGAGTTTCCAATCAGATAATGGCAAGTTGTCATGCTGTGGTTCCACCTGAACAGCCACCATGGGCCACAGTAGCTAGCCACTCATGGGCCTGGTCTCAGTGGCCCCAGCAGTGGTACAGATGGGGAGACTGCCAAAGCACTGAGGTGTCTGTGTGTCCTCACCTGAAACTTAACCATTTTCTCTCTCCATGGCCATTCCTGTCTAAAGATATGTTGGGCTAAGATTGGAGTCAGTCTGGCCTGCCCTGAGCTTCCTGCCCCAGAGGGGTCCTCCTGGGCTTGGGGTCCCAAAGAGCCAACACCCAAACCAGATCCCACAAAAAGTCAGATTTGCAGCTGTCAGGGGTGATGGAGAAAGAGCCAAGATCTCTGGCCTGGGAGCCCTGAGTGGACAGGTGAATACAGGCCTGAGCTAGGACCAGCTCAGAGTCCAAGGAAGCAGACCAGGAACTCAGCACTCATCGTGTCACTTGAAAAATGTCCCTCCTGACCTCAGCCACTTCCTCCTACTTAAGGCCAGAAAGGCCAGTTGCTGTCCCTAGTGGTGAGTGGCTGGCACACTTCCTCATAGGCGGCCATGGTGGCTGAGCAGACAGTGCTGGGGGCATGGTCCTGGCAGGCAGGTCAATAGTCAGTGAGGTGGGTTTGACCTTGCGAGTGGAGAACGAGTGGCTGTGTCCCCTGCCTCTTGGCACAGGACAGGAAGCAACTTCCTATTACCATCCCCTTCTGTGGCCTCTGTGGCATGAAACCTTTTGGAGCCCAGGGTCTGGTGCTGTGTGGGCTCAGATGATTCCACCAGGCCAGGCTGTGTGACATGGGGAGGATGGGGACAGGAAGTCCAGCCTCATGAGTCTATGAGGGTAGGGGGGTGCCCACCTGGCTGCTGGTAGTGACTCACCAGGAGCTGGATAGAGAGCCTTCAGAGCTGGCCTCCAGCAGGAGTTACTGCCGCCTGCCCCCCCCACGCCCACTGTGACTGGCCACACTTCCCCACGAATCCTCCCACCACCATCTATTCCTGGTTCCTCCACTTCCTAGTGTGGAGGGTACACTGCTCAGGGGTCCTCACCCTGACGCTTTGCTGCCTGGAGTGTGCCAGGGCAGGGACCCCCAGTGCCAACTCCTTCCTGTATAAGGGGAACTGCTCCAGGGTGGGGCCACAGGGGCGGGAATCTCTGGAATTCTGTCCTTTGGGGTCTTACTAGGACTGGGCTTCAGGAGATGTCTTGGGGTGACCTGAGCTGGGGCAGAAGGTGCCCATGGGTGGGGAAAGGCATGAGGAGGGCCGGTGATGGCCTGAGATGAGTCCTGTGTGAAAGTGGCAGGCAAGGGCCTCGAACCCTCAGCTCAGCACAAACGTCTTTGAGTGCCACCTCTCTGCCAGGCTGCAACAGGCTGCTCAGAGCACCGGGAGTCTAAGCATAGAGGCCTGGCCTTGGGAAGGGCGGGATGGAGACCCCTGCCCCTTGCTCCTCCTGTCCTGACTGCCAGGAACTGGGGCCAGACTGCTCTGGGAGTGGGCAGGGAGCCTGGGGCTGGGGCCCTTCCCGCTAGCCTGGGCCCACTGCCAGACCTTTGTCCTCACTGCGCTTCTGAACAGTGGGGCAGTGTAAGGACCCAGGAACATTCAGTCAGCCAGGCCATGTCTGGGCCTGTGGTGAGGGGTGAGGACAGGAGCCAGCGCCCATGTTATCCTTTCCACCAGCCCAGCCTGGAGGCCCCAGGGTTCCCAGGGCAAAGAGGAACAAGCTGTTCTCAGTTCCCCCAGCTGAGGTCTGGCCCGCTCTTTCTTTTTCGCCCCTTTGTCAGGGCCTCTTTTGGTGTCTCCCCTGGCTCCCTCCCTTCTGGGCCTGTCCCTGCCTCTGTCCAGCCAGAGACCTGGCCTGGGAGTGGCCAGCTCTCCTGGCTCCCTTGCTCACCCTGGCCCTGGCAGAGGGGCTGGCTGCCCCCCAGGCCCACCTCTGCTAGCCTGTGGGCAGTCCTCGCCTAGACATGATACCTCTTGAACCCAACCCAAAATTTACTAAGGAATGAAAAGTGAAAAAATGCAGAAGGCAATGGAATAAAATAAACTTAGAATCAAAGAATCAACAGAATCAAAGAAAAAACCACATTTGAAAAAGTTAAAAGCAGTTTGAAAATGTTAGTGCTGGGCACAAAGGGCTAAAAGCCAACACGCTGACATCAGGCAGGCCCAGCCTGAAATGCTGAAGAGTGTACAGAGGGGCAGAGGGCAGGGCCATGTTCTGCCGCCTAGGATTTGGCAGGTTCCGGCCTGTGGCCTGCGGGCAGGGCCTAGAGCCCCCTTTCACAGACAGTGTGCCAGCAGTGCACAGAAAACGGAGCTGGGGCCTCACCTGGTGACCCTGGGCCCTGGCTCCCAGGAGCTCAACATGGTGGGATGCCGGGAAGTGCCCAGACTGAGCTTTTTGCAGGTGTGAGGAACTCTGTGGTCATGTGTGGTCCGAGGGAGCACAAAAATACTAACTTGATGAGTAAGAGTAACAGATAGATGGTGGAGAAGGTGCAGGCCACTGACTGCAGCTGGCCAGGGCTGGTGTCCCAGGGGGGCTGCCCTGGACACCCCAGCACGTGGCTGCCAGTGTGGAGGGATGAAACAGCTGTCCTGGCCTGGCACCTGCAGAGTGTAGGTGCCCTTATGTGTGGTGTGCCTGTCCTGGCTGACCCCTGACCTCTGCTCTTGGCTCTGGTGAGGAGTGACTCTCCCACCCATACCCATACCCAGCATGAGTTTCATGGCTCAGTGTCCCCACTATGTCCCCTTGTCATCACTTTACCCTTTTACCCTGGTCCTGGGATCTGGGCTAGACGGGGTGCTCCCTGCCTCTAGGGGCCCTGGGACCCAGTGTTAGGCCAAGTGCTTATGGCAGAGCCCCGTGAACCATCTGGTTTTGTCCTTAGAGTACAATTACTAATAAGCCCACCTGGAGGATGAGGAAGCAGGCTCAAAAGTGAAGTGGCAGGTGCCCAGTCCCCAGTGCCAGGGCATGGAGCTGGGATGAGAGCTCTGGAGTGAGTGGTGCCTGGCTGGACCTGTGAGCTCAGCCCAGGAGAGATCTGACATACTGTCTGCCTGTGTCTTTGGCAAGTGGTCCTGACCTCCATCCCTGTGTCTGAGGTGTGTGACTTCTCTTGTCCCGATGCAGGACCTGTGCCCAAGCTCTTCCCTGGCTAAGCCACTCTCCAGGGAGGTCCCTGCTTGGCTGACAAGTGGAGAGGATTGCCCCTAGGACGCTGGCTGACATGTCAACCATGTCTGGGTGGAACAATGTCACAAGGGTGTGAGTCAGAGGTGGTGACTTCTCCAGCAGTTTGGGAGCCCCAGATGGAGGGTGACAGTGGCGTGGATCTCAGGGTGCAGGGTGTGGTGTCTGCCTGCTGGCAGCAGAACCCTAACTGCCTCCTCTGTCTCTGGGTTGGGTGACACCATTCAGGAGGTTTGTCTGGCCACTCCCCACTGTGACACTAGCTGAGCCCGCCTGGGGGGTGGGCTATCTTTCACCATTCTCTGGACTTTCCTGCTCACAGGTTTCTCAGCTGCCCAGTGGGGTTCAAACATAGCCCTGCAGGGTGCCCCTTTGTCAGGGGCCCTTGTGGAAGGTGCAGTGGAGACCCTCTGCCTACGAGGCCTCAGCACCAAGCCTGACAGTTCGTGGGACAGGCCCAGTTACTGATGGGGAGACTGAGGACTGGGGTTCTGTTTCTCTGCCAGGGCTTTTTTGGTGGTAAGCATCAGACTCCCGCAAGGGAGCTTCCCTGGTGAGTGGGACCCAGGGTGCAGGTGTGGCTGGCAGGGCTTCCTGACCAGCCTCCCCTTGGGCTCAGTTGAGGTCAGTTTGAAACAGAGGCACGTCCTAAATTCTCGAGTGCAGTCTGGAGGCCAAGCCCTGTAGTGGGACCTTCCCCACACCTCCACGTGGTATGTCCCACCCATGTCAGAGCCCGTCCCCTCTGCAGAGGCTGGGCACTCCTGCACTGTCCTGTGTGTTGGTAGATTTTCTGCCCAGGTGGGATCCAGGATCCTTTGAGAGTGGGCCCTTTCTCCTCCCCCCTGCAAAGCCAGGGTTGGCAAGACATACATGGTAGAAGGCCATCAGGCTTTTGGGGGTGCCCAAGCTGTGTGCTGTAGGCAAGGTAGCCCCAGGCTCATGGTGACATTGGCCATGTTGGGTAGGTGGCTGTGGGTTACAGCCCACTCATCCTCAGTGTCCCCATTGGGAGAGCAAATGTTCACCCGGACAGTGGGAGCTTGAGTGGGTTGGGAAGCTAAAGCATTTGATGCTTGGTGGCTATTTCCTGCTGGGTTCCCTGCCCTTCACCTGGCCCAGTGACCTGGCCCTTCTGTTATAAGAGGTGACTGCAGGCAGGAAAGCACCCCTAACCTTTATGATCCCTGTGTCTTGGCCTAAGTAAGTAGGGAGTCTGTGCCCCAGGATGTGCTTGTAACGAGGTGTCCCAGGAGGGTCTGGCTGGTGGCAATCATCTGCTCCTGAGGGGCTGGCCTGGGGCTGGTGACAGGGACTAGGTCGTGTCTGGCTGAGAGGCAGACCTGGCGCCCAGCACCAAATGCCAGAGGGCCCCCAGCACTCTGCCCAGAGCCTTCTCAGGCCCAGCAGGGTGGATGCACAGCGTGCGCACGCGTGTGTGTGTGTGTGTGTGTGTGTGTGTGTGGGCTGAAGGAGCAAACATGCCCTCGCAGCCATGAGGGCAGTGGCCACTGGGAAGGAGGAGGTGGAACGGACTGGACTTGGGGAAGTGCTGTCCTCTGTAGTCTCCTGTCCAGCAGGGAGCCTGCTTGACTCTGACATCAGATGAGACTGCCTGTCCCCTCTTAACCATCCCAGCACAAGTGCCCAGAAGGTTTTCCACCTGGCCATGTCCCTTTGGTCCCTGGAGGTCAGCAGCAAGGTTATGCCGCACGGGGGAAGGGCATGCTCTGCCCTTTGTGGCAAGAACACTGAGGCTGTATCTGCCACTGGAGGGCAGGTCCTGCTGCATGGTGTAGAGCCCCTGTGAGGCCATCCCTCACATGGCGGGGGGGTGGTTTCATTCAGCAAATGAAGTGGGAGTGCTTGGGGCTGGATGGTGGTTTCATTCAGCAAATGAAGAATAGGGGAATCCAGCTCATGGGGGGTGTGGATAAAATCTGTTCACGCCACAGGAACAGGACATGCGTGGAACCCGAATCATGTGGGCACTACACAGGCTCTAGGGATGTCCAGGATGGACACTAGGGGTCTCTGGTCCCAGAGCTGATGCCAGGAGAGGGGCAGGAGGCTGGGAGACGGCGATACCATGAGGTGGAGGGGACACGATGGGCGGGTGGGCTGCCTCTGAGGAGTGGGACACAGGCCCAGGCTCTGCAGGTCCAGTCTAGAGGCCGGGGGATGAGGGACTGAGGGCAGGAGAGGGGCTGAGGGCAAGGAGAGCAGAGCACGTGGGGCCAGGACCCCGGTGCGTGGGGTGCAGCACCGGACTGTGCCCAGGACTTTTGAGCTCACTGTCCTTTGGTGTTTCCCATCCTTCCCATGTGACATCACAGTGTGGCCAGTGGAACCCTAGTGACCAGGAGCCCCACCTGCCATGCCAGGGGGTCCTGTCAACCCTCCTCAGGTGAGGAAACTAAAGCTCAGAACAGGCTAAGAAGAGGGGATTGAGCCAGGCTGGTCACCGCCAAGCCTATGCTCTAACTAGTAAATAATTGTGCCTGCTGAGTACCCCTGGCGGTGACCCTTGGGCGACCTTCTCCACAGGAGCCACTGATCAGGCAGGCCTGAGCCCCTCCGGCAAGACCTGGGACCTCGGGTGCCCAGGCTAGGTGGGAGGTGAGGGGCTACAGCCTTGGGTGGGGTGCCAGGAGCTGGGGCAGGATTAAAAGGTGGAAACTTGTCAGTGTTTATAGTGAACTGAAGTGTGAATCCTGAGCGCCTCTGCTGGCTCCAGTTGGGCTCCTCTACAACTCAGCTGTGTCACTGCCCCCAGCCCTACCCACCTCACCACAGCTGAGTGTCCCTGCCCTTCCAGGAACCCCTGCCCTGTCCTCCTCCCTCTAGTCGACAGGTTGCCCCTTCCTGGTCGGGCCAGGCTTTGCACCAGGTGTGGGGACCACCAGCAACCTTGACTCTGGGGAATGCTTCCTGGGGACAGAGACAGCAGGCCTGGGAGAGGACGGCCCCAGGGATGTGCAGGTGCATTGGATCTGAGAGCAGAAAACCCACCCTGGGTCCCAGTGTGGCCTTGCCTTTGGAAATCCAGGCCCCACGTGGGCAGTCACATGTATGGCCTCTTTCTGCACATCCCTTAATTATCTTTGCCCTTCGGACACAGAGGTGACCTGACTGCCTTTTCCCTCTACCCTGGACAGCCCTTCTAGCATATCATATCTTCTGGGGACACTGGCTGACCCCAATGCCCTGGTTTTTCTTCACTTTGCAATGAGCAGCCTTGCACGCCCAGTGCTGGCTGGTAGCTGGTCTCACTAGGCAGAGGTCCACCATGCTGTACCTCAATTCTTTGATCACCTCTTTGTTGAGGGTCAGGTTAGCTCTAAGTTATAAATTCTTCACTGAGCTCCAAGGGATGTACTGGTTACAGCCATGTCGGGGGTCTGGCCTTGGGTGTGGATGTGACCCTGAACCCTTGTTTGTTTGCCTGTTCATCTCTCAGGCCCTGACTTGGTCTGGACACCTACCTGGACTCTGAGGATTCAGCGGGATTGGGGCCTGTGGGCAGTGTGGGGGACACTGAAGCGCAGAATGGGCCACAGGCGTTGTAGTGGGCACTTATGGTGACGCTGGTAGACAGAGCTATGCCATTGACTTGGTGATTTCAGAGAAGGAGACAAGGTTCCAGATGGTTCCATCCTCAAAGTATGAGGGAGGCTGAGTGAAGTAGCTGATACCTATATCCTAACACTCTCTTGCTGAAATAAATTGGCTCTGTCACACACACACACACACACACACACACACACACACAGAGGATCACTTGAGGTCAGGAGTTTCAGACCAGTGTGAATAGCATAATGACACCCCCTCTCTATAAAAAATTTAAAAAGTAGTTGGATGTAGGCCGGGCGTGGTGGCTCTGTAATCCTAGCCCTCTAGGAGGTCAAGGCAGGTGGATTGCCTGAGCTCACAGGTTTGAGACCAGCCTGAGTCAGAGTGAGACCCTGTCTCAAAACATAGCCAAGTGTTAATAGCGGGCATCTGTTGTCCCAGCTACTTGGGAGGCCGAGGCAAGAGAATTACTTGAGCCCAAGAGTTTGAGATTGCTGTGAGCCGTGATGCCATGGCACTCTACCAAGGGGAATGAAGTGAGACTCTGTTTCAAAAAAAAAAAAAAAAAAATTAGCTGGACATGGGTATGTGCCTATAGTCCCAGCTACATGGGAGGTTGAAATAGAAGGATCACCTGAGCCTAGGAGTTCAAGGCTGCAGTGAGCTATGATAGCACCACAGCACTACAGCTAGTTGACAGCAAGATTCTGTCTAGGGGGGAAAAAAGCCCCAAACAGAAAAGCATGAGGGAGCATTTAGTTTCTGTGGGGTGGGGGGGCATTGGAGGCCCTGGGATCGGGCACAATGGTCCTGTGTGGCAGGTCCAGAAAGGCAAGCAGGGGCCACAACCCATCCACTCAGCTGAGGAACCAGATTGGCCTCTGTGCCTGATGGAAGTGGCCTGACAGGGCTGGGGAAGGGCAGGCAAGGGGGGTGAACAAGAAGCCAGAATGAGAATCCAGCAAACCTGGAGGTCATGGGCCAGGTTGGCATACCAGACTAGTGGGTCCTGTGGGTGGGAGGGTGGCAGGTGGTGACCCAGGCTTGCAAGAGGCCGTGGACACACTGGGCAGCCAGCTCAGGGATGCCAGCTGGATGTGGCCTCGCAGAGCTGGCCGCTCTCCAGTGAGGAATGGCCAGCCCTTATGATCAGACTAAAGCATGGCTCCTCCCAAGCACTTGGGTGAGTCCCATGTGGATTCTTTCCTGGGGCTTCCCTAGCAAAGTTCTATACATTGGGGGACTAAAAACAGCCAAAATGTACTTTCACACAGTTTTGGAGGCCAGAAGTCCAAAGTCCGGGTGTCCCTGACTCCAGAGGCTCTAGGGAGGTCCTCTCTTGCCTCTTGCAGCTTCTGGGTGGCTAGGCAGTCTCTGGCCCCCTCTGCTTGTGCACATATCACTCCAATCTCTGCTCCATCTTTTTTTTTTTTTTTTTTTGAGATGGAGTTTTCCTCTGGGTAGAGTGCTATGCCATCATAGCTCACAGCAACCTCAAACTCTTTGGGGATCCTCCTGCCTCAGCCTCTCAAGTAGCTGGGACTACAAGTTCCCACTACAACGCCTGGCTAGTTATTCTATTTTTAGTAGTGATGGGGTCTTGCGCTTGCTCGGGTTGGTCTTGAACTCCTGGGCTAAGCCATCCACTTGCCTTGAGCTCCGAAGTGCTGGGATTACAGGCTTGAGCCACTGCACCTGCCTCTTCTTCATCTTTACGTGGCGTTTTCCAGGGTGTGTCTTCTCTTTTCTATCTTTTTTTTTTTTTTTTTTTTTTTTTGTTTATAATTTTTAAATCATTCTTTAGTTATTCTTATTTATTATATGTCCTATCTCAACAAAAAATTATATATATAAATATTTTATTATAATCATTACTCTTATTTTAATTAAATAAAAAGCAATTAATAAACAAAAATATATATAGACATAAAATTTATTTGAGAGACGACATAAAAAAAAAAAAAATAAAAAAAAAATTATTAAAAAATTTTAAACAAAAAAAAAAAAAAAAAAAAAAAAGA
>CAUYPK010005336.1:0-32260 GCA_963574355.1 Loris lydekkerianus | reverse complement strand
CCTTGCTGGCTCTCTGTATCCTCAAGGGGATGATTGTAGGCAGGTCCCACCGGCCAGAGATGTCTGGAGTCTTGTCTCCCCAGATTCGCCAGGCCCAGTTACAGGGAAGCTGTTACTCAGCCGCCATCTTTAATCCCCCTTGACTTCAATGGTTCTTAAGAGACTGCTTTGTTCTTAATACCTGCTGAAGAAGTATTTGGCAGGAAAATGTTGGCGACTTGCTCTCAGATGGTTCTGGAAGAAAAACACACATACAACACTGGGCATAGTGGCTCACACCTGTAATCCTAGCACTCTGGGAGGCCAAGGCAGGTGGATTGCTTGAGCTCAGGAGTTCGAGACCAGCCTGAGCAAGACTAAGACCCTGTCTCTACTAAAAATAGAAAAACTGAGGCAAGAGGCTTGTTTGAGCCAAAGAGTTGGAGGTTGCTGTGAGCTATGACACCATGGCATTCTACCTAGGGTGACAGCTTGAGACTCTGTCTCAAAAAAAACAAAGACTGGTACCCAGTATTTGCAAAGAACTTCTAAAGCTCAATAACAGGAACACAACCCAATCAAAAAAGGAGAAAAAGATGTGAACAGATATTTCTCCAAAGAAGATCATACCAATAGCTAATAAGCATGTGAACAGAAGCTCAGCAGCATTAGTCATTAGGAAAATGCAGATTAAAACCACAATGAGGTACTTCGTGTGGTTGCAGAATGAGTATAATCAAAAAGACAGTTAATGACTATGTTGGCTAGGATGTGGAGAAACAGAATTGCTATGGTTCGAGTGTTTCCTCCAAAACTCATGTTGAAATTCAGTTGCCATTGTGGCTGTATTAAATGATGGGACCTGAAGGAGATTTTGCCCTCATGAATGGATTAATGCTGTTATTGCAAGAGTGGGTTCCTGATAAAAGAATGAAGTCTGGCCCCCATCCTCTCTCTGTCTCATGCACTTGCTCCCCACGTGATGTCCTCTACCATATTCATGACGTTGCCACAAGGCCCTCTTTAGATGTGGCCCCTCAATCTTAGACTTCCCAGCCTCCAGAACCATAAACCAAATAAAAATTTTAAAATAAATTAACCAGTCTGTGGTATTCTTCTATAGTAGCAGAAAATGGATGAAAACAAGAACCCTCATGCCCTGTGGGTGGGAATATGAAATGCTGAAGGCTTTTTGGAAAACAGTTTCAAGGTCTCTCAAAAAGTTAAACATAAAATGATCGCAGCAATTTCACTTTTAGGTATCTATCCAAAAGAAATGAAAATGTGTATCTACACAAAGAATTGTGAGTCAGTCTTCAAAGAAACATTTATAACAGCCGCAAACTGGAAACAACCTAAATGTCCATCTACTGATGAGTGGATAGGCAAAATGTGATATACACTGGAACCCCATGCCGCACTAAACAGGAACAGACCATCGACCCATGCAGCTGTGTGGGTAAACCTCAAAGACATTACGATTTGTGAAAGAAGCCAGACACAAGACTACAGATTGCATTGTTCCATTTATATGAAATGACCAGAAAAAGTAAGTTTGAAAAGATAGTCAGTAGATTTCATAGCCTGAGCCTAGAGCAGAAAAATGATTATCTGTAAATTGGTATTAGGAAGGAGTCTCACTGAGGAACCATGAATATGTTCTAAAATTGATTTATGGCGCTGGTTGTACTGTCTGGTAAAGTTACACACAAAAAAATATTGAATCTCATTCATTGATAAGGTGAATTTTACAACATTTAAAATGTACCTCAATAAATCTATTTTTTAAATTTAGTTCAAGGTACCAGTTTTTATGGTAATGCAGTATTTTATTAATTCTGTCTACTCATAACTATTATTTGAGAACATTTGCAATATGACTGGAATTTAATCAAGAGAAATTCAACTTTTTGTTTGCCATCTCAATACTGGGTGTTAAGAAAACAACTATGGTCAATATTATTGGGTTAAAAACATAAACAAATGCTTGGCATTAGTATGTCCACATACAATTCAGTTTTTGGCATAAAGTTCTTTGGCTGCCAGTAAGAACATTAGTTTTACTTGAGTTTTAGGAATCTCTTTTGATGCTTGCATGGCCTCTTTCTTGGGGTTCTTTTGTCAGTTTTTAGTGTATTATCTATTGCATAGAGGGGAGTAGAGAGGTCTTCAACATGTTATTCTGAATAAGAGTACATAACTGAGTGCTAAAATAATAAGGAAGTAGGTGGGTAATTCAACTACTCAGTAGCTTTGAGGCTGGTAGGTTAATGAGGTTAGCTAAGATTCGGGAATAAGTATGAAGGTAAATTGGGAGCTTAAGAAGAAAAAAAACAAAACAAAACTATAAATTGCTCTTTCTGGTGACCACAATGGTGAATTTTCAGTCAGGCTCTGTGGCCTGTGACCTGTAATCCTAGCATTCTCAGAGGCTGAGGTGGGTGGATCCCTTACTCTCAGGAGTTCGAGAGACCAGCCTGAGAAAGGCCCCATCTCTACTAAAAATAGAAAAACTTTGGTGGTGCCTATGGCTCAAAGGGGTAGGGGGCTGGCCCCATATGCCAGAGGTGGCGGGTTCAAACCCAGCCCCGGCCAAAAACTGCAAAAAAAAAAAGACTTACACAAGTTCCTCTATGCTTCTCTAGCTTTGGCATTTTTTACTCTGAGGATGTATCATTTTTTAAATCAGTAATAATCAGCTTGGCACCTGTAGCTCAAGCAGCTAAGGCGCCACATACACCAGAGCTGGCAGGTTTAAATCCAGCCCAGGCCCGCCAAACAACCATGAAAACTACAACCAAAACATAGCGTTGTGGCAAGCACCTGTATTCCCAGCTGCTTGAGAGGCTGAGGCAAGAGAATCGCTTAAGCTCAGGAGCTGGAGATTGCTGTGAGCTGTGACACCGTGGCACTCTACCCAGGGCGACAGCTTGAGGCTCTGTCTCAAAAAAAATTTTTTTTAATCAGTAATAATGGAAATGATTTGCCAGCTGTTCAGAAGCCTACAGGTTGGGCTTCTTTCGCTTCCCTTTTCTTTATCTATTGAGGGGGCAGGAAACTGGTCTATGGATGAGCTCAGGGCTAAGCCTTTGAACCTCTTTGGAAGTCCCTGGACCCCTTCCAGGCCTGGCAGCCTGACCCTGCTGTGGGTCGGGGTAACTGAAAAGCAGGCAGTTGCTGGTGAGGCCCTGGGGTTGGAGCTCCATGGGGTCACGGTCATGCAGACTAGTCATTCTGGTGACCTCACTCTGACACAGCCTCCACCCCCACCTCTGCGTGTTTCTGTGAGTACCTCTGGGAGGAGGTAGAAAGGGGTAAGAAGAGCTAGCATAAAGGCGGCACAGTGCTCTGTGAGGGCTGTGTCAGCGTCCCAGTGCTGCCAGAGAGGATGCCGAGGCCAGGCTCGGGCGGGGTCTCTGTGTGCTGATTCTGAGCCACACAGGCCCAGGAATTTCAGGACCCCTCAGCATCCTGTAGCACACACACACACTGGCCCTGGGACCTTGCCTAACAGGGACCTCCCTGGGTTTTCCTATTAGACACAGAGCGGGGCCCAGGTAATGTCTGTGCCTGAGGAAGACCCCCAGGCAACCTAAAGCCGGGAAAGTACTGAGAAATCCCCACTCCAGCTCTAAGCTGGAGCAGGGTCCTGGCAACTGTTTCCCACCTAGAAGTGCAGGAATTGGCATTATTGGGGCACTTGCTCTGGGCCAGGGGCTTAGAGAAATTAAGGCCTCACCTCCCCCCAGGCAGCAGTGCTACTCCGCCCCCTATTTACAAACAAGCACATTGGGGCTCAGAGCTATCTGGTTACATATCCAGAGTCTTGCAAGGGGCACAGTCAAGACCCCGACCGTGATGTGCAGGCCCGACAGTGCTCTCAGGGCGCCTGAATGGTGGAGAGGCCCAGGCTTCCACCTTGGGCATCCACCCGAGGAGGGTCCAGAAGCAGAAGATCCAGGTCAGGGCCTCACAGACTTCAGGCATGGGCTGAAGGCTGAGAGCCCCCTCCAGGCCCAGCCTATGGCTGGGAGCCAGGCACCTCTGTGGCAGGAAGCGTGTGTCCCTTCCTGCCTTCCTTTTCTTAGAGGTCTTCCCAGACCAGTACTTCCTGAGGTTTCTGCTACAGTGCCAAGGAACCTGCTTAACCCTCACCCCCCATTCCTCAGGAGCAGACTCAGAACCTAGAGGGGGTGGGTTACAGGAATGCAAATGTTCAGGGGATGGGCAGCACACACTTGGGACCCTTGAGGGCTCCATTTCAGCTTCACCTTTTATCCTTGGCACTTGGATATGCCATGCAGCCCCCTGGAGCCTCAGTTTCTTCAACTTCCAAACAGTGCTGTCAATGACGACAGCGTGGCAGAGTGTGCTCACAGGTGGCATAAGGCAGACCTTAACTGGGTACCCAGCATCTCCTCTGGGCCAGATATTGGCATCATTGATTGATGTGCATTCATGATTCATTCTTGCAACCACCCAATGTGGCAGAAGTTAATATTTTTGTCTTATCCAGCTGTGAAACTGAAGCACAGAGAGGGAAGGTAATTGCCCAAGGTCACACAGCTGGCAGGTGTAGAGCTGGGGAGAGTTGAGCTGAGGCAGAGAGGTCTTTCATTTTGCCTCTGATGAATATTAACACCACCTCAGGGGGTTCTTGTAGATGTGGCTCACACAGGGAGCAGGCAAGCACAGGCTGACAGCAGAGCAACAATGTGCCCATGGAGAAGGAAGTGCACTGGGTTCTGAAATAAGACACCCCTCACCCTTGTGCCAGCTCGGTCATGTCCCCACTCTGTCACCTTGCAAAACTGCTTCTACCTCTCAAAACCTCAGTTTCCTCATGAGCAAAATGCAGTCATCATAATAATACCACAAAGAGTCTTGAGAGGACTAGAGGGTTAGAGGCATGTATAAAGGACCCTGGTACCTGCAACTGTCGCTAAATGATACCTGTCATTATTAAGTGGAAATAAAACAATATCTGTAAAGGGGGCTTTGAAGTGCTCTTAGCTCAGTATCTTTGGATGTGTTTGGTGCTATTGAGCTTCCTGAGGACACAGACAAAAGACCTTTTCCAGGTCAGACGGAGATGTGAGGTTATCAGCTCAGAGGAGGGACTCAAAGGGACATTTGATGTCACCTCTTGAGTTGCATGTGATGGGACCAATCAAAGATCTGAGACACAGCCTAGACTCAGATAGGACTAGACTGTGAGCAGGGCTGCCTGCTCTGGCCCGGAAGGGCTGTCCACTAGACCCTCAGGCCAGCGCCCAAGGCTGACACCAGCCAGGCCAGGGTCCTCAGGTAAGTCCTAGCCCCATTGCCTTGGCCATCAGAATGGACCTCTCAAGACCAACCCATCTACCCCCAACCTCCTCATTTTGCTGGGGAAAACTGAGGCCCAGGGAGGGGCTGGGGCTGACCAAGATGTCCAGCAGGCACAAAGCAAGGACCAGAATCCCTGACTCTTGACACTAGCCACTGCTATCACTTGACTGAGCATTGCAGCCAAGGCCATCCTGCCCACCCCCATGCCCAAGAGGGGACAGACTGTGGACAGGTTGATTTCTGCCTGGTCAAGGTCATATGCCCCGTGATTGCTGGCACCAAGCCTGATCTCAGTCTGGTCCCCTATCTGTGGTAGAACTTGGAAATACCCACTGAGAAAATGATACCTACTCAGTGCTCAGTGATACCTACTCTAGTCCCCAGGGCTAGAACCCTTTTGAGCCTCCTAAGACTACCCTCCAGGTGACCATGAAATCACAGAGGCAGAAACCATGGGAAGCAGTAAGGACGCAACACAGCCATGATGAGTAAGGGTGGGTAGCAGGTTGGTGTGGAGGGTCACAGGGCCATGCTGTCCAGGTTCAAGTCCTAGCTTCACTAGGGACTAACTGTGGGACCTTGAGAAAGTGCCTTAGCCTCTCTGTGCCTCAGTTTGCTGTGGTCATGGAGCAGTCACCCTATAGGGTTTCCATGAAGATTAGTGAATGTGTGCACTTGGCACAGTGCCTGGCATACAGTCAGAACTCACCAATGGTGGCCATTGTCACCATCTACAGTAGTTGTCTCTGAGCTGCACACTTGAACACATATGCATGTGGGTTCCCGGGGTGCTGGTTTTCTTCCCAACGCAGAACTGTCACCTTGACTCACTGGGGCATAGCTTCTGAAAGGCTTTGGCATTTGCTTGCTGCCACTGTTAATTCCCTCCAGATCTTTCTGGATGACTCCAGCCAGCCTGAAGCCCCTGCATTCCTGCCAGAGGCAGTCACACGCTGATTCCTAGGGGTGGGGGTGTGAGGCCTGTGACTGTTGTCTGGGAGCCCTAGACAGGGAAACAGGACTTTGATCTGGCTCTGCCTTCAGCTTGTGGCAGCCTCAGGCTGGGCGTCTCTCCCCTCTGGGCCTCCACATCCTCTGGTGCTGACATGGGGGATGATCTAAAATAAGATTCTGATCCTCACTGTCTCTCTGATGGCTAAGACTCTGGGATTTTATTTTTGTGTCCTCTGTTAATAGCGTCACTATCCTTACAATAGCTAGCATTTATTGAACACCTGGTATATGCCAGAGACTAAACTCATTGGCTTACGTAATAGTAGCTGTCAGTCACTTCATGCTACAGCCCACCAGCCATGAGCACTTGTCTTGTTCACCCCTTACATGCCCTTCCTGGGTGTAGGTGGGCACCACGACCACCCTCACCGTGGGATGGGCAAGCCAGGCTAAGTGGCACCCAATGGAGGGCCCTCATTTACCGATCTGAACCCAAGAGATGGGCTCATGATCACTAAACCATGCCCAAGTCCCTACAGCCCTATGAGGTAGATAGAAATTATCATCTCTCTTTTACTGATTAAAAAAAGAAGCAGAACCTGTAGGCCAGAAAGGGGACACACCTCAGCCCACATCCCTCTGTTTGAGATGATCTCCTCCAAGGACATTCCACCTCTTCTCCCATTGTCTTTGACCCTGAAGGTCTCAGCCAAAGCTTAACAGAAATGTGCTCCTGTCCTGAGACTCCTGAGTCACCACTCAGAATTCCTGTTCAGATACCCTGGGCGTACAGTGGACTTCAGATAACTGAGGGCGCAGCTTTGGCCCTGAGGTCTGACTTCCAGATAAGTGGAGGGTGAACAGATGCCAATCATGGAAGAGCACACCCTCTCCACCGAGGGTTCCGTGCTGAAACACAGAGGGGATCAGGGAAGAGCACACCCTCTCCACTGAGGGCTCCTCACTGAAACACAGAGGGGATCACGGAAGAGCACACCCTCTCCACTGAGGGCTCCTCACTGAAACACAGAGGGGATCACCGAAGAGCACACCCTCTCCACCTGTGACTCCGCGGGGATCACGGTCGCGGGGAGGGGCTCGGTGCTGAAACACAGAGGGGATCACGGAAGAGCACCCCCTCTCCACTGTGGGTTCATTACTGTAACACAGGGTTGATCACAGAAGAGCACACCCTCTCCACCGAGGGCTCCTCGCTGAAAACACAGAGGTGATCACGGAAGAGCACACCCTCTCCACCGAGGGTTCCTCACTGAAACAAAGGGAGAGGATTTATCCCAACAGGGCCATCTGCTCTGAGCTGTACCCTCTGCCTGCTTTGTTGCCTAGGACAATTTTGCCAGGTTGATCTGATGATCTTCCTTTTGCATACGAGAAAACTGAGGTCAATGGTCTATCCAAGCAGGGAATCACTGACTAGTACCCCAGGCAAATTATATTATCAAGGATACTTGTTAAAATTCCAGCAGACTGTGGAAGGTGGGTTGTTTTTCCACTTTAGGGTAAAGAATTTGGACTCCAGGCTGCAGGCCCCGCCTTCAACCAGGAAGAGAAAGAGATTGTGAGGAGAGCGGCAGCTACATCTCAGAGATGCTCCTCCTTGAGAAACCAGGCGGCTCCCTGTGGCTGCCATGCCTGACTTCCTCTTTTCAGGACCCCCTTTACATACTCACCTTTCCCCCCAGGAGCAAAGAAAAGAGGAAGCTTCTGTTTGCTTTTTTGAGGCATAGGCAAAGTGAAAATAGGAGCACCCCTCAGGAGGGTGACTCATTCCCCAACCGAGGGACCAGGTCAGCTAGAGCAGAGGGAGCCTTGGGAAGACCTGGGCTTTTGTTCCCTCTGGGACCAAAGTGAATCACCAATCTCATTAAGTCATACTGGCCAGTCCCAGACTTTCCCGGGTAGAGCCACCACCAGCTTCAAAAAGTCAGTGAGGCCCCACTAATGAGCATGAGAAAGGGCGAGGAGGCTCAGTTTCTGGCTCTGCACCCTTGGCCTGGCACTTGGAAGAGGCCACGAAGGACCTCATTCTCCTTGGAGCAAAGTGAAACCTGGCACCAAAAGAGGAAGGTCAGACACAATGCCCTGGATGACACTGGTCAGCGCAGTGCTAACCACCTACCCATCTCACATGCGTGGGCTACGTCCACATCCACTCATTCGTGCATTGATTCAGGCAGGTGGGCAGCAGGCGCTGGCTGGACATTCCCCAGGTTCAAGGTGTTCTGTGTGCTCTCCCTTCTCTAGACCCTACAAAAGAGGAATAGGATCCTCATTTCACAGACGAGGAAGCCAAGGCCCTGGTGTGGCTCACATAGCTAGGAATCCACCCCAGAGCTGTGTGACCTGGAAGGCTTGCTTCTTTTGACGCTTTGTTACCTGGGCTTCCTCGGTGGGCACTAAAGGTCCATTTCACACATCGCCACCTGGGTTGGTCTAGAAGAACCCAGAAAACACAAGACTTTTCATCTTTTCTTTTCATTTTGTTTTTAATTTCAAATTAATAGGAGGGTACAAAATTTTAGGTTACATTATTCTTACTTCCAAGGTAAAGTTCAAGTTGTAGCAGAGCCCTTCACCCAGGGGGCATGCTGAACACCCTCGCCTTGCGCATAGTAGGTGAGATCCTGACAATCGCCCTCCTTCCTTCTGCCCCTCCCCCTCCTCTCCCCTCCCCTTTGCTAGACTATATTTGTATTTTATTGTTCATGTGGGTGTGTAGTTGTTTATATATTGGTTTCATATTAGTGCTGAGTATATTGGATATTTTTTCCATTCTTTTTTTTTTTTTTTTTTTTTTAACTTTTTTGGTTGTTGGAGATTTATTGAGGGTACAAGAAACCAGGACACACTGATTGCATTTGTTAGGTAAAGTCCCTCTTACAATTGTGTCTTGCCCCCAAGAGGTGTGCCACACACCAAGACCCCACTCCCTTTTTCTTTGCATTCTTTTTTGTTGTTGTTGTTACAGTTTGGCCAGTACCGGGTTGGAATCTGCCACCCTCAGTTTATGGGGCCGGCTCCCTACCCACTGAGCCACAGGTGCCACCCTTTCTTTCCATTCTTGAGATAGTTTACTAAGAAGAATGTGTTTCACCTTCATCCAGGTGAACACAAAAGATGTAAAGCCTTCATCTTTTCATATGGCTGAATAGTACTCCATGCTATACATACGCCACAGTTTGTTAACTATTCATGGGTTGATGGCCATTTGGGTTGCTTCCACGAATTGAGCTGCAATAAACTTCTCATAAGCCTTCGGAATGGGAGAAGATTTTTGCATGTTCCAAATCTGACAAAGGACTGATAACTAGAATCTACAGAGAACTCAATTTAATCAACAAGAGAAGATTTTAAAAAACCCATTTGTAATTGGGCAAAGAGAGTTTTTTGTTTGTTTGTTTTTGTTTTTTTAGACAGAGTGTTACTATGTTGCCCTTGATAGAGTGCTCTGGTGCCATAGTTTACAACAACCTCAAACTCCTGGGCTCAAATGATTCTCTTGTCTCAACCTCCCACATAGTTGGGACTATTGGTGCGGGCCACAATGCCCAGCTATTTTTTAGAGATGGAGTCTCACTCTTGTTCAGGCTGGTGTCAAACTCCTGACCTCAAGCAATCCGCCTGTCTCAGCCTCCCAGAGTGCTAGGATTACAGGTGTGAGCCACCACACCGGGCCAGGGCCAGAGACTTGAACAGAAACTTCAGACAAATAACCAACACACACATGAAAAAATGCTCATCGTCATTATTCATCAGAGAAATGCAAATCAAAACCGCTCTAAGATATCATCTAACTCCAGTAAGATTAGCCCACATCACAAAGTCCCAAATCTGCTGATGCTGGTTTGAATGTGGAGAAAAGGGAACACTTCTACACTGCTGATGGGATTGCAAACTAATACAACTTTTATGGAAAGAAGTATGGAGAATTCTTAAAGAACTAAAAGTAATCCTTCCATTTGATCCTGCAATCCCATTACAAGACTTTTCTTGACATAGCAGCCTGGGTTATTTCAGAGGAAGGAACGTGCTACAAGGAAAAGCAGAAACTGGGGCTTGGTCCTCTGGGGCCTCAGCATTCCAGAGCCCAGATGTGTGAGTCTGACGTCAGCCGCCAAGTTGTGGCCTTGGTCCAGGCTGCGCTCAGCTGGATCACAGCCCCTGTCCCTCCATGCTCTCTCCTCCCTTTCCTCGCCATGAGGAAGACTGAGTGGTCCTGGCAGCTGCTTCTCAGCATCTGGCGGAACATTCTGCCCCATAGCTGAGCTCCTCTTACTCCCCAGCCATCCCTGGGGATGGCTGGTGACTCATATTCCTTTTTCTTTTCTTTTCTTTTCTTTTCTTTTCTTTTCTTTTCTTTTCTTTTCTTTTCTTTTCTTTTCTTTTCTTTTCTTTTCTTTTCTTTTCTCTTCTTTTTTGTAGAGACAGAGTCTCACTGTGTCGCACTGGGTATAGTTCAATGTCATCACACAGCTCACAGCAACCTCAAATTCTTGGGCTCAAGTGATTCTCTTGCCTCCGCCTCCCAAGTAGCTTGGACTACAGGCGCCCGCCACAATGCCCGGCTATTTTTTGCTGCAGTTTGGCCGGGGCTGGGTTCCAGCCCACCACCCTCGGTATATAGGGCCTTCACCCTACTCAGTGAGCCACAGGCACCGCCAACTCATATTCCATTTTCAACACCAGGCCACTCACCAGATCTTTCCATGACCACCAGACTGGCCATATGAGCTGTGATGTCAAATAAGTCTGAGTTCAAATCCTCCTTCTGTTGCTTATTAGCTGTGTGATTTCAGGCAACTAGCTTACCCTCTCTGAACCTTCCCCATTTGTAAATGGAGACTGCAGCTGTCAACTCTGATGTCTTTTTTATTGTAAAAGTCCCTTCCCTTTTGCTTGAAGCTCTGAAAAAATTATCCATTCTCTACTATCAGTTTTCTCTTCTAAATACTCACCTGTTAGCCAAAAAAAGAGAAAGCCTGTATTAAATTTTTTTGTTTTTTATTTTTTAATTTAATTAAATTAATTAATTTATTTATTGAGACAGAGTCACAAGCTTTTGCCCTGGGTAGAGTGCTGTAGCATCATAGCTCACAGCAACCTTAAATTCCTGGGCTCCAGCGATTCTCTTGCCTCAGCCTCCCAAGTAACTGGGACTGCAGGCGCCTGCCACAACGCCCAGCTATTTTTAGAGACAGGATCTTGCTCTGACTCAGGCTGGTCCCCAACCTGTGAGCTCAGGCAACCCACTAGCCTCGGCCTCCCAAGTTCTGGGATTACAGGTGTGAGCCACCATGCCCGGCCTAATATTAGATTTTTTGAAAAGAAATACTGTAGTAATATTTATACACCATTTATTGTGTGCTAGGGATCTAATATTAAGTGCAATTATCAGCTCCATTTTGTAGTGGAGAAAACCGAGGCCCAAAGAGGTTAAGTAATTTGCCCAAGGTCACGCAGCCAGGAAATGGCAGAGCTGAGATTCACACACAGGCTTTCTGGCTTTTGGATTCATGCTCTTCATCATTATGCTGAGAAAAATAAACCAGATGAAGCAGGTAAAGCACACGGCATACGGCTGGGCCCATAGGAAGTCGGAATGTTTCTGCTGCGAGCATTATTACTACTCACTATGTGTGTTACTTCACCGGAATTTAAGTCTGCGTCTCATCCTTGGCCATGAGAAGAAGCAGGACAGAGATTCCTACCCTTCTAGTCTAATCTATCAATCCAGAAGCTCTAAAGTTAAAGAGGGTCAATTGGTCACTCTGAATGTGTGTGTCCCTTGCACATCAACTGAGTACTCTTGTCCTGTGGTCTAGAGCAACTGGCAGTATCTGTGGACCTAAATCTCCCCCCACTGCCTAATGGAGATGCTTTTCCTCATTCTTAGGGTAGGAATAGAGGGGACGTGTTAGGTGTGGATTGAGGCCCCGCAGACATTACTAAGTTGTCATCCAACCCTCCAGGTTGGCTCCAAAGGTCAGGTTTAACCAGTAGGAACTCCTACTTCTCTGGGAGAATGCACCTTTCAAAAGGCAAAGCTTGCAATTGGGCCCCCAACTCAAAACCAAAAAGCCAATGAGATTCTGGTGACAGAAACCATACCTGAGACAGAGTGTCCCCGTGAGGTTGCAAGCAAAAGGGTGGGCACAGGCCTATCAGGAGAAGGCAAACAAGGGCTGGGCGCAGTGGCTCACACCTGTAATCCCAGCACTCTGGGAGGCCCAGGTGGGCGCATTGCCTGAGCTCATGGGTTCAAGACCAGCCTGAACCAGAACGAAACTTCGTCTCTAAAAATAGCCAGGTGTTGTGGCGGGCGCTTGTAGTCCCAGTTATTTGGGAGGCTGAGGCAAGAGAATCGCTTGAGCCCAAGAGTCTGAGGTTGCTGCGAGCTATGACGCTATGGCACTCTACCCAGGGCGATAAAGTTAGACTGTATAAAAAAAAAAAAAAAAAAAAAAGGAAAAGACAAACAGAAAGAAAGCAGGGCTAGCAATAATAATGAAAGACAAAACAGAATTTTAGGGGAAAGCAATAAATGGAATGATAAGAGGAACTTTAACATTCTTGCTCTATGTGTGCCACTCCCAATTGGCCTCTTGTTTTTATTTTTCTTCCCAGACCTTTTCCGCCTCATCTACTTCTGTTGTCACTTTGTGGTCCAAAGGTCTGTCCTCTTCATGTTCACCCCATGAGGGACGAGTCAGCCTCTCCGGGGCCTCCCCTCTGCTGTTTGGATTCTCTTCTTGGAGGCTGCAGGCATGCTGATATCTTTCCCACCTGGTCTTTCTTGACCAGACAGGGTCATTTCCCCCTCCCTCCCCTCTGTTTCAGAGGTTCCAACCTTGACAGCTCTCAGGACACTAGGGAGCTTATCTCTGGAGTGAGAGGGAGGGTGGACAACCAAAGGACCTCCACTTGGTTAGTTGCTGTGGCTATCTCACTGGCCTGTGAGCCGCTAGCGCTCACTAGCTCAAGTGGCTAAGGCGCCAGCCACATACACCTGAGCTGGCAGGTTCGAATCCAGCCTGGGCCCGCCAAACAACAATGACAACTACAACCAAAAAATAGCCGGGCATTGTGGCAGGCGCCTGTAGTCCCAGCTACTTGGGAGGCAGAGGCAGGAGAATCACTTGAGCCCAGGAGTTGGAGGTTGCTGTGAACTGTGATGCCACGGCACTCTACCCACGGTGACAGCTTGAGGCTCTGTCTCAAAAAAAAAAAAAAAAGAAGTGTTAAATCAAACCCTTAGTCTATCAGATTTTGTTCAAACTAAAAAAAAAAGTGATGAGAAGGTCTTGTCTGGTAGCATTCATCCTGAGCTATAATTTTTGAAAACTTCCTACAGAAGATTTTTGACTAGAAAATAAGCCCATTGGTATCTTCCAAGCCCATGCTTATTCCCCTTCCTTCATTCAACGTGCACTGAATGAAACTGCTACCAAGCACTTGATATAAGAAATCCAAAATTGGCAAAAGCTTCGAGCAGCAAACACTGTAGAAAGGACAGGAAGTCCTCCAGCCATTGGTCAATACCTGTGGAACATCAGCTATTTGTTCCCAGATATTTGTGGTGTCCAGTGCAACAGGGAACAAAACACTTCATAGAGCTTACAGTCTACAGGGGATTGCAGACATCAAAACCATAATCACAGCAAGAAACAAGCACAGTACCAGGCACCCATGCAAATAGCTGCCTTTCCAGATACCTGGAAAGAGTCTGGCTGGGCTGGCTTAGCATCTCAGCCTCATCCCTCGCTACGCGTGACCTTGAGCAAGAGGCTTTGACTCCCCGAGGCTCAGTTTCATTTTCTATAAAATGCAAATAATAATTACTTTCTTCCTAGGGTCATAGTGAGAATTATAAGAAATTACGTAAGTGGCTGGCATGTTATTAACAATTGTTATTACCCTTATGATAATGATAATGACAGTATAACAAATGGTAGATGAATGTATAGAAAGGGAGGAATGCAGACTGCTTCCTCTTGGAGGAGGTGGTATGGATGAGGCTAATTTTCAGGAGAAGGTGACTGTTGGTGCTGAGCCTAAAGGAGGAGTTGGATTTCTATACAAGGAAGTGGCAAAGAGTGAATCAGTTTAAAAGTAGAAAAATGAATGATTCAGAAGGTCATTAAAATACAACAAATAAAGTATCTAAACCAAATGACTGTTTTCCTTAAAAATAGGACATTGCATTGCCAAGTTAAGAAAGCATTAGTCAGGCAGAGGGGGTGGTTACTGGGAAATTTCACCCAGTTCAGCATTATTGAGAAGTTGTGGGTTCCTGGAGCCTCTGGTATGGGGTGTTGCACAATCCTGTGGGGTTAAGGTAAACCCAAACGCTGGTCTAGGGAGTGAAAGGGAAGTGTTTAGGACAGGATCAATATTAGATAAAAAAAGAAAAATCTCCTGGAAAAGCAGAGCAATCTAAGGGAAAGTAGTTAAATGTGTCAGGGAGTGTGGGGTGGATCCACACACCAGCAAATATCTTTCCTGCGGACCCTGTCTTGGGAACACCTGAAAGGAAGGGATAGTACATGCCCAGGGTCTGTCCCCTGACCCATCCCTTCTCCCCCAGTGTCCTGCGATCTATCCTTCCTTCTCCCGGCACAGGCAGGAACATGCCACCTTCTCTGTCCAACTGGTAGAACTCAGTAGATGGGACTCAATCCCAGCTCTGTCCTTTGCTTTCTGTGTGATTTTGGGCAAGTCACCTCACTGCTCTGTGCCTTCATTTTCCATCTTTTTTTTTTTTTTTGAGACAGAGTCTCAAGCTGTTGCCCTGGGTAGAATGCCATGGAATCACAGCTCACAACAACCTCAAACTCTTGCTCAAGTGATTCTCTTGCCTCAGTCCCCAAGTAGCTGGGACCACAGCTGTTAACCACCATAACGCCCGGCTATTTTGTTGTTGTTGTTGCAGTTGTCATTGTTGTTTTAGCTGGCCTGGGCCAGGTTCGAACCCACCACTCTTAGTGCATGTGGCCGGCATCCTACCCACTAAGTTATGGGGGCCACCCCCGTCATTTTAATTTTTTTTTTTTTTTTTTTGAGACAGACTCTCACTATGTGGCCCTCCATAGAGTGTTGTGGCATCACAGCTCTCGGCAACCTCAAACTCTTGAGCTTAAGTGATTCTCTTGCCTCAGCCTGCCAAGTAGCTGGGACTACAGGTACCCGCTATAATACGTGGCTATTTTTTTGTTGCAGTTGACATTGTTGTTTAGCAGGCCCAGGCTGGGCTCAGACCCACCAGCCTTGGTGCGTCGGTGTATGTGGCTGGCGCCTACTCACTGAGCTACGGGCGTTGGACCTTCATTTTCCATCTTAAGAGGATCATAATCCCCACTATGTAGGCTCATGGAGAGGAACAAGTGAAACATGCCTGGCACATAAAGCTGCTCAGAAAATGTTCCTCCCAGAACTTTTCTCATTTTCTTCCTCCTTCTGGCCTCATCCTCTCCTTCTCTCCATCTTCTGCTGATTTCTTGCTGGAAGTGACCATAGATTCTAGAGACAAGTAATTGAATGTCTCTGTCCTGCCAGAGGTCATTGATTTATCTGTGTCATTCCACTTCTGTTTAGAAATACCTGTGCCATGATGAGTTTTACCCTTAGAATAAAGACAAAAATATGACATGAAGAGAAAGGGATGAAGGACCTGCAAGAGATGGAGAGGAATGAGAAGGAAGAAGCCGCCACCTGCAGCACCCCTACTGTGTGCCAGGCCTGGAGAAGGACACCCAGGATCAGGGATGATGTGGCCCAGCCCAGGCATCAGAGGGCACAGCTCAGGGCAAGGCAGGCATACGAGCCCAAATGTCAGCTGGGGGGGCCACAAGAGGCTGTGGCTTTATTGTCTTGGGAAAGCAAATGGGGGAAGGAGTTTAAGAAGAGGTGATGAAGGAGCTGGATGCTGAAGACTGAGTATTTACCAGGAAGGGCATTTTAGATCGAGGAACATCCTATGTAAAGGCCCAGCTGCATTAAAGAACAGAGTGTTTGGGGAAGAGCATGGTACCTTTTTAGAGTAAATTAAATAAAACCTTTTTATTTAGCACAAGACTGAGCACAGAATAAGTGCTCAGTTAAAATTATGATTAATCGGCTCAGTGCATGTGGCTCATACACCAGAGTTGGCGGGTTCGAATCCAGCCCGGGACCACCAAACAACAATGACAACTGCAACCTAAAAATGGCTAAACGTTGTGGCAGGCACCTGTAGTCCCAGCTTCTTGGGAGGCTGAGGGAAGAGAATCGCTTAAGCCCAGGTGTTGGCGGTTGCTGTGAGCTGTGATGCCATAGCACTCTACCCCAGGGTGACAGCTTGAGACTCTGTCTCAAAAAAAAAAAAATATATATATATATATATGATTAATCTACTTTACCCCATAGTGCTAAATGGACTGTTAGGTAGTCCATGAATTTACCCCCTGGCTATTAGCAGATATTCCTAAGACTACAGACAGCCTCATCACCTTCTAGGATGAGGGAAGGCTCAGGGTCCCAAGGAGCAAAGAAGTGAGCTTCACACAAAGAGAGGCTGTGGTAAGGGATAAGCCAGGCTCATTTCCTGCTTCATGAGGGCTGTGCAATGTCCCTCCTCCCTGGGGCTGGATGTTCTGTTCCCTTCCCCAAACAGAACCTCAAGGTCTGACTGGCCTGATGTCCAACACTCAGCTAACGGGAAAGGGGGCCACTCTGGGCCCCAAGTCATCAGCTCACTCTGATGAGCTGGGCCCTGGGGATTCCACTGGCCCTGGGCAACCAATGTTTAGAGAAGTACCAGGCAGAGTCATCGGCTGTGTGTGGTCATTGCCTGTCAGGACTGCGCAGGGCGAGTGGGGAAATGGGCAGATTGCAGCATAGCGCCATGGGAACCCAGCGCCTGAGCAATGGTGCTGCCTCCCTGTGTTTGTTACCAGAAGATGGTTATGTAATCGGGTCATTCACTCCTGCCGCAGACGCACGTGGAGTGCCGACTGTGTGCCGCGCACCGAGCTAGGCCCTGGGAATACAGCAGGGACAGATCCAGCACCCTGCTTCAGGGGGGTGATGTTCAGGTGAATAAATACACACACTGTCATCCTGTATTCATTGAGCGCTTACTGTATGCGAAGTTCCATACCAGGCCCCGGCCCAATATTATCTCATTTAATCCTCTCTATCACTGTGTGAGACAAATCTAGTTATTCCTTTTTATAGATCACACTCTCCTGCCGTAAGAACCCTCAGGAGGAGCCCCTACCGCAGATCTTCTCATGAGCCTTTGTGTCCTTCAAGTCAAATCGCCTCTCAAAAGCCAGTGAATTGAGGTGGGGTGCAAGTGGCTACACCTAACCATGCTGTCAGCACTCAGTGACCTAATGAGTCAGGAATGAGGGGCCTGGCATCTTCTGATAACAGTCAGGCCCTGCCCACCAAAACACTCTCCCGCATTCATTTGCACTCCAGAGCTTTCAAATGCTGTCAGAGCCTTGTAATAATGACCTTTCCCAACATTCCTTAATCATCATTACTCTGAACTCAGGCATTTAATTGCTCATCTCTTTCTCCATTCTTTTATGAATAGAGAATTTCATTCTTTCAGGGCAAGAGCAGCCTTTGACCAAATTGCACTATAACTGAGTCCTCCCCTTCTCCCTCTAGCACCCCCCCCCCCCATAACCAGCCTTTTCTGTTCACTCACTCACTCAGGTGAGCCCCGCTGCCTGACAGGTACTTGGGTGAGGCACTCCAAAGAGGCAAAGGAGGAAGCAGTGATGTGTGGGCAGGGGCCAGAGGGAAGGTGGCAGAGGGGCTGGGGGACCCCCAGAACTTCATGTCATCCTGCAGGGCTCAGAGGAACATGCCTACAATTAGCTGAGTCTAGAAGGCCAGCAGAAGTCATCTACATTTAGGGCTGTGTAAGCAGAGAGGAATGATAGGACATGTGGCCTTTGGGGGACGTGGATACAACCAAGTGTGCACCATCGAGAGTGGGATATCAGGAGGGGCCAGGAAGGAGGTGAAGGTGGTCAAAAGGGCAAACTCACAGAAGGTCTTCAGAGCTGGATGAAAGAATTTAATCCATTCCACAATCATTGGGTTGAGCCACACTTTTGTTGTAGAAAGTGTTTTGGGCATTGGAGACAGTGCTATGAAGAAGGAAGACAAAACTCCTGGCCTCCATGGACTCTGCATTCTAATGAGCTGTACCTGCTCACGAGGTCAGGTTGTTAGTGTTGCAGGAATTTGGAGAGCCGCTTGATGTTTTGTTAGCAGCTCCAAATTGGCCTTAGTGGGCATATTTACACCACAGACATTGGCAGACACTGCACAGAAGCCTCCCACCCACCCACCTACAACCATCCCACACCCAAAAGCTGACTTAAACATTTGCCAGTACACTGCTGGCACAGATGGACAATAAACAAGTAGGCAGGTAAGTAAGCATGGTACAAACAGATTGTGCCTGATGGACAGAAGCAACAGGACGTTATGTGAGACCAGGACTGACCAGGAGGGAATAAGGGAAGGCTTCTGGGAAATGAAGTCAGATAAGCTTATGTCTAACACAGGCTTTCGAATCTTTGGTGATAGTGTTAGAGACTAAATTGTGACACCCGTTCACCCCCACCTCCTGTCAGATTCATATGTGGAAGCCCCAACTCCTAGTGTTTCAGAATGTACTTGAAGGCAGGGCCTGCACCAGGGTAATTAAGTTAGAATAGATCAGAGGGCACTAATCCAGCATGACCGATGTCCTCATAAGGAGAGGAGGTTAAGACACGAGACCCCAGGGATGCATGAGAAAAGGCCACGTGAGGACACAGAAGACAGCCATCTGTAAGCCAAGGAGAACCCAAACCTGCCAGCACCTTAACCTTGTACCACCAGCCTCCAGAACTGTGAGAAATACATTTTTGTCCTTTTAGGTATCCAGTGTATGGGATCTTGCTATGGCAGCCCTAGAAAATGTATACAGACAGTATTCTAGGTAGAAGGGACAGCATCAGAGCTCGGAGGATGTGGAAGGAAGCCCATGTGTCTAGAGCACTGTTGGGCGTTGTCACTGGGTGGGCGGAAGGTAGATGTGGCTGGTCTTGATAAGGTTTGTCGTTTTCTTACAGGCAGTGCCTCCCTGTATAACCCAGGCTGGACTCAAGCTCCTGGGCTCAAGCGGTCATCCTGCCTCAACCTCACAAGTATCTGGGACTATACAGTGTACAATGATCTGATCAGAGTGACTGGCATTATCCATCACCCTAAACATTTATCATTTCTTTGTATTGGGAACATTTAATTTTTTTTTTTTTTTTTTTTTTTGAGACAGTTTCACTTTGTTGCCCTGGGTAGAGGGCTATGCCATTATAGCTCACAGCAACCTCACACTCTTGGGTTCAAGCAATCCTCTTGCCTGGTTTTTCATTTTTCGTTGAACTGGGGTGTCATTCTTGCTCAGGCTTGTCTCAAACTCATGAGTTTATGCAATCCACCCACCTCCGCCTCCCAGAGTTCTGGGACTTCAGGCACGAGCCACCACGCCCAGCCTGTTGGGCACATTTAAAATCCTCTCTTCTAGCTACTTCAAGATACATAACAAATGATTGTTAAGTATAGCCACCCAACTGTGCTCTTCTTGTCTAACTGTATGTTTGTACCCATTAACCACCCTCTTCCCTATTCTCCATCCGTCCCTTTCCAGCCTCTGGTTACCACTATTCTTTCCACTTCTACGACATCAACTTTTTTAGCTCCCACATTATGAGTGAGAACATATGCTATTTATTCTTCTGTGCCTGGCTTCTTTCAATCAACATAACATCCTCCATTTGGAGTGTTTTAAGCAGAGAGTAATAATATTGAGCTCAACAACAATCATTTTCCTTGTACCATGTTATGTGGGGTATCTAACCAGATGGTGAACATTCTGACTATGAGCCACCCTAAATATTATCACATGTAAGGGGAACTTGGAAGAATAGTCATAAGAGAGAATAATTCAACTTAGAATAAGAAAAGTCAAAAGGTAGATGGTGTAATGATCGAAACTACTTCTCCCTCTATGACAAGCAAAGACGAAACACACCCACAGAAATCAACTTCTATATTCAGTTCACTTCAACAAATGTCTAGGGAGCCAGCCCTGGTGTGTCAGGCTTTGTTCTAGGTTCTGGGGACAACAGAGATTTAAAAGCAGCAAAGAAAAATCCCTGTCCCATGGAGCTGGTATTCTAGGTTAGGGTGAGGGTAGGGGAATGGGGAGATAGTCAATGAATAAGTAAAATGTAAGCTATGTCAGCTGGTGATCACGTGGTGGAAAAATACAGCAGGAGAGGGGTTGCCATCAATAGGACAGCCAGGGAAGATGTAGGAATGAGAAATGTAGGGTCACTGGAGTGAAGACCCCCAAGAAGATAAGGGGCACTTCAGGACCTTTGCCTGTGAGCCCAGCGAGATGGGGGACACTGCAGAGTTGTGAGCGGGGCAGAGACATAATCACTCTGGCTACTGTACCAAGAATAGATTCTCACAAGGAAGCCGGGTGGGAGGTTACTGCAGGGCGTCCAACAAATGACTTTCAAAAAGTTGAATGGGTGATGGTAGGTCCAGCAACAGAAGCCACACGTGAACATGAGATCTCTTCACCCTTCAAGAATATATCTTCTTAGCTGGGCATTGTGGCAGGCATCTATAGTCCCAGCTACGTGGGAGGCTGAGGCAAGAGAATTGCTTGAGCCCAAGAGTTTGAGGTTGCTGTGAGCTGTGACACCACGGCACTCTACCCAGGCAACAGCTTGAGATTCTGTCTCAAAAAAAAAGAAAAAAATAAATGCATCTTCTAACACATGCACCCTTTGGAAGGAATGTCCTAGATCATCACGGGCTAACGTAGCCATCCAAGAGATAGCACCAAATTTAATAATTAGGTTGCAGAACAGCACAATCCACATAGTGTATGAAAAGTGAGTAGATGATAGTTAGATAAACAAATAGATGATCGATGGTGTGATGAGAGAAGGAAGGGAGGGAGGGAAGGAAGCATTCCTGATTGGAACTGGTCCCTTCAGCTGCTGTCCTACTGAACTGAGGTCAATCTCAGCATAGCCTATCTCCTCCAACACCACAAACCTAACCCAAAAGATTATGCCCGATCTCGTCTGCCATATTGCTAGAAATGAAGTCTCAATCCACTCAAATGATCCTGCTCTTTCCCCAAAGTTCCTCTCCCTACAGCCTCCCTGGGCCCTGCCCTGAGCTCTTCAGGCACCCTGGTTCACCGTCTTTCTGCTCTTCTTGGCAGTCCCCTCTTGAGGAGACCAAAGATAAGGGACTGAGCATTTAGCTAAACAAACTGTGGGCTGCTGAACTGGGATATTGCTGCCCCCCCGGGGGCTTGTCCATACTCCCAAAGATTTCTTTATAAGGGTTATTTTCGGGGAAGGCTGAAAATAGCTTACCATTTTTCACCCTTTTAGACAATGTCTGGGCAGCTGTGTGGACAGCCCAGCCTGAATTTGTTCTGCTCAATCCCTTACCCCTAAAGCAACCCATTGGTCACCCCTCAGCCCTAGGTCTACCCTTGTTAGGTCAGTTTTGGAAAGAGGCCCATGTTGGCCCTGGAAATGGATTTGGGAATATTTAGAGAACGCACAGACCCTGGGTGTCCAGAACATGATGTGTGGGGGTGGGGGTGGGGGGTGGAAGTTAATTCCGCATCTCCCCATAGTGAGATTACCAGTATCTGTCTCCTTTAAATGCATCTGTATTGTTGGAATATTTCCCATCAGGCAGAACACTGATGATCTTTATGTGGCCACCAAATTGTCCAGCCACATTTGAAGGTATCTACAAGACTGCGCAGCATGGTGCCTGCGGCACAGTGAGGGGAGGGCTGAGGCACCACGCAGACCTGTGGGGCATTTTGGATTTTGTCACTTTTTTTTTTTTGAGACAGAGTTTCACTTGGTCACTCTGGGTAGAGTGCTGTGGCATTTTAGCTCACAGCAACCTCAAACTCTGGGGCTCAAGTGATTCTCTCTCTCTCTCTCTCTCTCTCGCTCTTTCTTTTTTTTTTTTTTTTTGCAACAGAGCCTCAAGCAGTTGCCCTGGGTAGAGTGCTGTGGCATCACAGCTCACAGCAACCTATGACTCCTGGGCTCAAGCGATTCTCTTGCCTCAGCCTCCCAAGAAGCTGGGACTACAGGCACCTGTCACGACATCCAGCTATTTTTTAGAGACGGGGGGCTTGCTCTGACTCAGGCTGGTCTTGAACCTGTGAACTCAGGCAATCACCCCCCTTGGCCTCCCAAGTGCTGGGTGAGCCACCACGCCCAGCCTGGGTTTTGTCTTTTTTTTTTTTTTTTTTTTTGAGATAGAGTCTCACTCAGTTTCTCACTCTGTTGCCCCAGGCTAGAGTGCCATGGCATCAGCCTAGCTCTCAGCAACCTTAAATTCCTGGGCTGAAGTGATCCTCCTGCCTCAGCCTCCCGAGTAGCTGGGACTTTAGGTGCCCACCACAATACCCAGCTAATTTTTTTTTTTTTTTTTTAATTTCTAGTAGACACAGGATCTCACCCTTGCTCGGGCTAGTCTCAAATTCCTGAACTCAAGGGATCCTCCTGCCTCAGCCTCCCAGAGTGCTAGGAGTATAAGCATGAGCCACCACAACTGGCCTGAATTTTGTCACTTCATAGCTGGGTGACCCTGAGCAAGTAAGTCCCTTTAGCTCTCTGAGACTCAGTCTCCACTGTAAAATGGGAATAGTAATAATTACTTTTCAGGATTATTGGAATGATTGAGTAGCCAGGCAAATGAGTGGCACAAGAAATTTACAATGTAGTTATTACTATTTTTTAAATGCCAACTGATGCCAGAATATTCAAAGCCAGGGTGGTTTCGGCAGGCTTATTTCCTGGTCATAATCACTTCCTGCATGCTCAGCTTAGCTCATTCTAAACTCTTACCTCACTGCCCTCCACACCCTGCCCTGCCCTTTACCATGTCACCACTCCCTGCCCCCAGTCTTAGCCCAGCCCCCACCCCAGAACGAAGCCCTGGGGGAAAGGGCCAGCAGGCACACTTTCTCTTTCACCTCCCACTGCTCTTTTGACCTTTCCCCTTTCCCTGCCCTATTTGGACCCTCTTACTCACCCCTGTGAAGCTGTGTAAAGAGCTCCAGTCAAACTGCGGCCTTTCCTGAGGCCATTTGCATGTTAAGGAACAGGGGAAAATAAAGCCGGCCTGGGAGCCAGAGACTTGGATTCAAATCCTGCACCTGTACTTGTAGTTGCAGGGTCTTAGATAAGTTTTACCTTCCTGAACCTCAGGATCCTCATCTATAAAATGGAAGAATGATTCTTACCTAACAATTTTGTATCTGAAATCACCAACATGTGTAAGACGTGAAATGAGAATTTAGTCCGTGATAGGCAGAGGTCAGATTATGCAGGGCCTAGAAACGCAGACTAATGAATTTAGACTTCATCCTGAGGGCACTGGGGAGCCATGGAAGGCTCTGAGCAAGAGGTGGCAGCATTTGGTGGTGGCGGTGAGATGTGGGAAGGCTTGCTCAGATGGCAAGAGGGGGAGAGGCAGGAAGCAGCCACGACACCCGCACGCAGGCGGCGGCTGAGGAATGGGGAGGGAGACCTAGCCTGGAGGTGGCACCCTCAAGAGCGGAGGTATCTTCACACTCTGCTGGCTACTGGAAGGTCTACAAGCCCTCTGGCCAGAAGTGACCATCCTGGGTTTCACCCTGGCAAAGGGGCAGAAGGAGGAATAAAGTGTGAGAGGGAGAGAAGGTGAAACAAAAAACAGAAACCCGGATTTTTCTCAATTTTTCCTTTTGTCTTTTTATTTCACCATGATTTTATCAAGCTGAAAAAATATATATAAACATTTCTCCATAGAGAATGCTATTAAAGAATTGTGAATATCCATCTATCACAGTCTCAGGCTGGGAGAGTGGATACGGTGTTTTCTGAATTAAAGGGGGAGGTTATAAATATAGACTTATTTTCTACGCTTTAAAATATACAAATATGTTTGAATAATCATATCCAGCTATTATTCTGATTATAAAGAAATGCATGACTGCCATATTAAGTGAAATAAGCCAGGCATAGAAAGACAAATGTCACATGTTCTCATTCATGTGTTGGAGCCAAGAAAGTGTCTCCCGAGGAAGAAGAGCAGAATGACAGACGTCAGAGGCTGAGCAGATTGTGTAGCTGGGGAGGGGGAATGTAATAAGTGCCAATGTTGGATAGCAGAGTAGGCTAACTATGGTTAACATATTGTATGTATGAAAGTAGCTGGAAAGGGATTTGAGATGTTCCAAATATGTAGAAAGAGTAAATACTCCAGTTGATGGACACGCTAAACACCCTGACTTGGTCATTATGTGGTCTATTCATGTAACAAAATATCACATGTGGGCAGCACCTGTGGCTCAAAGGAGTAGGGCGCTGGCCCCAGATACCAGAGGTGGTGGGTTCAAACCCAGCCCTGGCCGAAAACTGCAAAAAAAAAATACATCACATGTACCCCGTAAATATGTACAAATATTTGTACCAATAAAAAAAAGAAGTGCATCACTGTCTTAAGTCATCCAAAAGGCATCAAATGTCTACCATGAAATATTGAATTTGTCCATAATCTTAACCCCAGTGAAACCCAGAATTCACTGTTCTCAGCATATTATTCAAGTTCCTCTCCTATGACCACTTCAGATTTTGTCATTTATTAACACAGTGTGTCTACAATTGTCCCTGCTGATCATCTGAAAGAATCCCAGAAGTAGCAGATCTTTGTTCTCATTCCCAGAGTGGTGTTCTCTGCTGAATAGGGTGAGGGCACACCCAGCTCAAGCCTAATCTGATCCACTGATAGGTTCAGCTTTCTTCTGTTCAGGCAAGGGGTGGGCCTGACTCCCTCCTTGGAGGAGCTCTGAGCTCCATCCTGGGCTGGGTCCCCAGGGCCAGGCAATATTCTTTCACAATTTTTCAAACACTGAATTCTGCTAGAACAATCAATACATAGCACAATTGGCTGGGTGCAGTGCCTTACGCCTGTAATCCTCGCACTCTGGGAGGCTGAGATGAGAGGATCACTTGAGCTCAGGAATTTGATACCAGCCTGAGCAAGAGTGAGACCATGTCTCTACTAAAAATCAAAAAAAATTAGCCAGGTGTTATAGTGGCCACCTGTAGTCCCAGCTACTCAGGAGGCTGAGGCAAGAGGATCACTTGAGTCCAGGAGTTTGAGGTTGCTGGGCTAATGCCATGGCACTCTATCCTGGGCAACAGAGTGAGACTCTGTAGGGAAGGATGAAAGGAAGGAAGGAAGGAAATGCTGAAATAAAAAAATAATCAATACATAGCAAAATAAAAGAAAAAGGAAAGTTTTGGGCGGCGCCTGTGGCTCAGTGGATAGGGCACTGGCCCCATATACTGAGGGTGGTGGGTTCAAACCCAGCTCCGGCCAAACTGCAACAAAAAAATAGCCAGGTGTTGTGGCGAGCGCCTGTAGTCCCAGCTACTCAGGAGGCTGAGGCAAGAGAATCGCCTAAGCCCAGGAATTTGAAGTTGCTTTGAGCTATGTGATGCCACAGCAGTCTACTGAGGGCAATAAAGGGAGACTCTGTCTCCACAAAAAAAAAAAAGAAAGAAAGAAAGAAAAATGAAAGTTTTTCTCAAGATATAGTAACAGCTAACTTTTTCCTCATTAAAATATTAATTTTAATTATTATGAGTGTATAATAGTTGCATATAATATCTAACTTTAATTAAGCTCTTACTTACCATCTGCCAGGCTCCATGCTAGACCTTTTACTCTATTACCTCACTTTTTTTTTCTTTGAGACAGAGTCTCACTTTGTCACCTTTGGCAGAGTGCTATAGCATCATAGCTCACAGCAACCTCAAACCTTTGGGTTCAAGTCCATCAACTGAAATTTTAATGGTAAAGATATAGTTATTTTTTAAAAAATTCAAACAACCCAAGAGTATCTAAAGTGATCAGGATTTTGATATGTGAAGAAGGGGGTAGTCCCAGTTTAAGGCAATAGCAGTGGGAGCAGGAGAGTTCCAGGTGGGCATGAACAGGGAGCTGCCAAGGTACAATTTGCCTCCTGGAAGGCAAAGGGCATGAAAAAGGGCATGGGAGCCCTGGATTTTGGTTGCCCTATGAAAGACAGGAGTCTGGGTTGGCTTGTGCTGGCAGTGGAGAGGAAAGGGAAGATTTTGATCCGGGATAAGGCAAGAACAAGGATAAGGTCTAGAAAAATCCCCTCTTGCAGGCAGCTCCAAGGAAGCTGGATTGGAGGAAAGGTACTGACATCAGGAAGCCCTAATAAAAGATCTTTGTTGTAGTCCAGGACATAGACAGATAATAAAAATACGATGGATATGGTGGAGGGGAGTATGGATGCAATGGGTTTGGGATTGTTTTTTAAGGCATCTTTGTAGAAGATACTCTATAGGATTTGGATTAGGGCTATTGCTGGAGGAGGAAGGAGAGAAATGAGCAAGGTATCATAAAGCAGCCCCCTAGAATTCCCAGACAGCTAGCTGTCTTTCCCTGGATTTTAGCTTGAGTGTGCCTCTTTTTCTTGCATGTCAGCTTCTCTGGAAGCATGTATGTATTATTTTGTGTGCTTCTGAATGTGTGTGTGTAGCCTCTTGCATGTGCAGTCTCCTGCATATTCATCTGTATATGGATGTGCATCATATTCACCTGTATATGTATGTGTGTCTCCAGGTATCTACATGTACCTTTACCTTGCTCTGTGCATATTTCACGTAATCCATGCTGTGGTTAAATTGATTAGCTGAAGGAATGACTTCATATTGCCTGTGGGTCTTTGGGTGCAGAAATAAGCATTCTTTCCCCCAATTATGCCCATGAATTCTGTTTGCTAATCTAGGCCGTGATGAATTTTTTTTATTATTATTTTAAAAGAGCTACTTTGAATTGCCTGTGCTCCATGGCATAGATACAGCTTGAAATCCAATTACTACTGGCTGCAGGAATTACCATAATGTTTTTGGCTTGATTTTCTAGATAATAATTTAGGACCTTGCCACCTCTCTATGCAAATCTATCCAGCTAAATGAGAACTGGAACTGGGAAAACAAAACTCTTGTGCAATGAGAACTCTTTGCTACCTTGTGAAAGGAGTGCGGAGGGGTCCACAGCCTACAAAGAACCCCACAACCTTGATTGTGCGGTTCTACCTAGAGATAAAGGTATGAAGTCCACACAAGCTTCAGATATCTTATAGAATTTAGACTATTTCTTTCATTTTTCCTTCCATTCCAACCTCTGAAATGGGAGTATTCTCATCATGTTTTCTTCTCATCACCAAGAACCACCAGCTCTCCCAAGCACAGTAGGGGTTTCAGTAAATATGAGTTGTCTTGAAATGAATTATAGCTGTCTAAGCCAAGGCCCAGAGAGAAGGAGAAATTTGAACTTAAACCATAGTTTATGTATTTCCTGTTAAGAACCTGCAACTATATCATCTTGCCTTGTGATAGCTCAGGTTTAGATCTTTAAGAGTGGATGGCTTATACTGCTCTGACAAATGTGTGACAAGGGCTAATCTATTTCTCTCTCAGCACTTTCATATGCACCATGGAAAGATGGGCTACAAGGTCTTGAAAGGGTCTTTATTAGTTCTGTTTCTAGGAATTTGTGACCAACATTGAGAACACAAACATGTGGCCTCTTGAGTGGGGTGAAGTGGAGAGAAAGCAATTAGGGTCTGTCTCAGAAACCATGTGTCACATCCTCCTACCTTCCCTCTCCCTTGACTTCAATTCTTTATTAAAATAAGCAAAATAACTTTTTTGGTTTGGGAAATCTTTCTCTGACCCTTGGACTTATGTGAAGTGGGATAGTATGTTCAGGCTATAGTCTCCAATGCCTTATTGGGATATAAAAGCCTAAGTGGCCAGCTGGGAAGGTGAGGAATAGTTGGCCTGGAGATGTTCCCCAGTTCCAGAGCATCTAACCCTGGTGGAGAAAGGAGGTGACTGCCTCTCAGCCCTGGGCAGGTTGGCAGGCTAGGCTGAGCTGCTGTGTTCTGGAAAGGCCAGGAATGATGTCATGGCACACTTTGGGCTGCAACAACAGGAAACCACTGACTGTTTACCTTGGCTCACAGAGCCCAGGCAGCCTGTTTTTTCTTCACTTCCTCAGACTGTTTCTTCTGATTCACATACTATGAAGAGGGACTCATTGCCCCGGCTAGGGAAAGCAGAAAAGAGTCCAAGAAGAAAGATCCTTCCTTTCATCTCAGAAGACCAGATGATTGGAAGGGAAGGGTAGCTTTACCCCAGCTGGAATCCTGCCAAGGATAGACCTTAGGGTAGGGGAGGCAAAGCAGTTAGGACCTGCTCTGAGTTCTCTACAGCTCCATGGAAAGCAACTTCAGAATTCTTCCTAAGATCCAGGTTCTAAATCTAGAAGCCATCTAGTCTCTTCAGATCAAATCAGTCAGAGTCCTTTCCTATCCTCACCTCTTTATAATAACTGAGTCTTGTGAATTACATCTAATTGAAATCATTTTTTTTTCAGAATTCATAATTTTTATTTTTATTGATTTGCTTTCATTTTGGATTAATATGAGGGTACATATGATTAGGTTACATTGTTAGAGCTTGTAAAGTCTGAGTTGTAGTTGAGTCTTTCACCCAGGAAGAGTGCCATATACCCCCATGTTGTACTGAGGTGGGAATTTACTGAGTCCCCTGTTCTCATACCTTCTCCACTCCTCAAACTGAATTGTGTTTTTCTCTCATGTGGACCTATAGTTAATTGATCTACTAGTTTCAATATAGTATTGGTTATACGGAATGCTTGATTTTACATTCTGGAGATACTTTACTTAGGGGAATATTCTCCAAATCCATACAGGTAAATACAAAAGATGCAAATTCTCCATCTTTTTATGGCTGAATAATATTCCATTGTATACAAACAACACAGTTTATTAATCCATTCATGGGTTTATGGGCACTTTGATTGTTTCCATACCTTTGTGATTGTGAATTAAGTGCTATAAACATTCTACAGCAAATGCCCTTATGATTGGATGATTTTCTTTCTTCTGGGTAGATACCTAGTAATGGGATTGCAAGAGCAAATGGAAAGTCTACTTTTAGCACTTTGAGAGTCCTCCATATTTCTTCCCAAAAGGGCTGTATTACTTTGCAATCCTACCAACAGTGTATAAGTGCTCCACTAGCTCTTCACCCTTGCCAGGATCTGCAGCTTTGTAACCATCTGATGTGGACTATTCTCACTGAGGTTAGGTGTTATCTCAAAGCAATTATTGGGTGATGCCTGTGACTCAACGGAGTAGGGCGCCAGCTCCATATACTGGAGGTGGTGGGTTCAAACTCAGCCCTGGCCAAAAACTGAAAAAAACAAACAAAAAAAATGGTTTTGATTTGCATTTATCTGATGATTAGGGAGGATGAGCATTTTTTCATGTGTTTGTTGGTCATTTGTATGTCCTTTTGAAAAAAGATTCTGTTCATGTCTCTTGCCCAATGATTAATGGAGTTGTTTCCTCTTTTCTTATCGATTTGCAGATTTTGATTATTAGCCCTCTGTCAATTTATCCATTTTAGTCAATGGTTGGCTTGTGTGCAAAGTACTATATTGTTCTGTGTGTGTATGTGTGAGAGACAACACAGACAGTGGTGGGATACAAAGATAAAAAAGGCAGTTATTTCCCATAAGCGATTAAGAATAGAATGATAGAATGGTGGTGGAATGTAACCCATCTGTTTCATTCTCTTCATCCTCAAGACTGCTATCCCAGTTTGGGAACACCCATCATTTCCCATATGCATGCAATTGTCTCTTAATTGGTCTCCCTGTTTCCACTCTTTCCCCATTCCATGCCTCCTCATAAAAATACTGGAGTGACTCTGACCCACTTCTCTAGCCCTACTCTCTCCCATCAAACCTCCTATGCAGTACACTAGGGGGGCTTAAAGTGTGCTCCCCCTACTTCTATCTTTACCTCCCTATAATAAATTCTCAGTCCAGCATCCAGAGTGAGCATGGACTCATTTTTTAAAAATAAAATTCAGTTCATGTCAGTCCTCTAATCATAAGTAGCCCATGGCTCCACCAGCACACTCAAGAACTGCAGCCTCTCTCCTGGGCTCAAGACTGGTATTTGACTTATTCTTTTGGATGTCTTTTTGTTGTTGTTTTTGAGATGGACTCTCATTCTGTCACCCTGAGTAGAGTTCTATGGCATCACAAATCACAGAAACCTCAAACTCTTGGGCTTAAATGATCCTCTTGCCTTAGCCTTTCAAGTATCTGAGACTATAAGTGCCCATAGTAATGTCCCGCTTGTTTCTTTATTTTTAGTAGAGATAGGGTCTTGCTCTTGCTCAGGCTGATCTTGAACTTCTGAGCTTAAGCAATTAACCCTCCTCAGCCTCCCAAAGTGATAAAATTACAGGCATGAGCCACCTCATCCTGCAGCATGTCTTATTGGTAAACTAAAGACAGACAAAATAGAATGTCAGCATCCCAAAGCCTGTTTCTTCACAATCTTTCCTACCAGGGAAAGGTGATACCACCATACACCCTGGTGACAATTCAGAAAAAAAGTTATTTTTGCCTCATTTTTCTTCATTATCCCTTTAACATTTAGTCTGTCAGCAAGTCCTGATGCACTTAGAATATATCTCTGATATATCCACTTTTCTCCTCATTCACTTCCCACCAATCAGGTTGAAGTCCCTATTATGTTACCTGGCTGATTTGCTCTAGCCTCCTAACAGGTATTCCTGCTTCCACTCTTGCCCCCACCACAACTCATGCAAGGAAGCTAGAAGAATCTTTGTAAAACATAGATCTGGTCATTCCCCAGCTCCAAATTCTATAGTGTCTTCCTATCACATAAGGATCACAAGTCAGATTCTTTTCCATGGCCCAGAGAGGTCCAGATGATATGGCCTCTGCCAATCTCTCCAACTCCATCTCCCACTGCTCATTCTTTTTCTCACTAGAATCAGGCCATCCTGATAGTTTTTAAACAGCTCAAACTCATCATCACCTTCTCCCCTTACTTATTACTGGATTCACTCCTTTCTCAGGCCTTGGATTTGATAGTCACTGATTCTGGGAGATTACTCTCATATTCCTTCTGAGTTTTACTATCACAGCATTCATTTTCCTTTACAATATCAACTCCAACTTATTGGTGTTAATGTCAATTTAATTACTAGATTATAAAGTCCATGAGGGCAGGAACTGTTTATCCCATATTCCTAGTACAGTTTCTTGGATATATTATTAAATCATTTGCTCATTTATTCATTCAAAAGGTATTTATCAAGCACTTATTATTTGCTGGGAACTGTTCTAGGAGCTGGAAATATAAAATAGACAGAAATTACTTGCCTTCATGGAGAGCTTGCATTCCAGGGGGACATACACTGAGTGGCAGGTATTATATTTGATATTTATTGGATCTGTGATCCTAAGCCTGAGTAGAACCATATTACTTACTTTATTCAGTTATTCAACAAATATATATTGAGTATTTTCAATAGAGTAGGAATTTTGCATTCTTTTATTTAATCTGTGAAACAACCATGAGAAAGAGAAATCATCATTAGCCCCATTTCTAGAACAGAGTAACTGAGGTCAGACAGATTTAGTAACTTGCTGTAAATCATGCAACTAGGAAGAAGTTTAGTGCAGGTAGTTTGACAATAAAGGCTGCCAACTTACTCATCACATTACAGCACACTGCTTTTGACATGTCAGTTCTGGACCTAAAATGAACCACTGAAGGGCCCCTAACCCAGAGGGAGACTGTATTACAAGGCCATAGTGCTCAAGACAGCATGGTATTGGCACAAAAGTAGAGACGTAGACATTTGGAATCGAATAGAAAATCAGGAAATGAAACCAACAACTTACAGCCACCTAATCTTTGATAAAC
>CAUYPK010005335.1:0-21531 GCA_963574355.1 Loris lydekkerianus | reverse complement strand
CACGAATGGATTAATAAATTGTGGTATATGTACACCATGGAATATTATGCAGCCTTAAATAAAGATGGAGACTTTACCTCTTTTATGTTTACATGGATGGAACTGGAAAATATTCTTCTTAGTAAAGTATCTCAAGAATGGAAGAAAAAGTACCCAATGTACTCTCCCCTACTATGAAACTAGTTTAGGGCTTTCACATGAAAGCTATAACCCAATTGCGACCTGAGAATGAGGGGAAGGGGGAGAGGAAGGGGATGGGGGTGGTGGTGGGTGGGTGGGGGACTGGTAGGATCACACCTGTGGTGCATCTTGCAAGGATATATGTGAAACTTAGTAAATGCAGAGTGTAAATGTCTTCACACATCTAAAAAAACGCCAGGAAGCCTATGTAGACTGGTGTGATGAAAATGTTTCAAACGGTTTATGAAACTAATGTATGATGCCGTATGATCATATTGATGTTCACAGGTATGATTTAATAAAAAAAATAAAAATAATAAAATAATAAAATAAAATAATATAAATCTTTAAAATATGACAGTAGTACTTTAATAGGAATTGCATTAAAGTTGTATATTGTTTGGGGTAGTATGGACATTTTAACAATATTGATTCTTCCCAGCCATGAGCATGGTATGTTTTTCCATTTGTTAACATCTTCAGCTATTTATTTTCTTAGAGTTTCATAGTTCACTTTATAGAGGTCTTTCACTTCCTTTGTTAGGTAAACTTCCAAATATTTAATTTTCTTTGGCGCTTTTGTTAAAGGAAGAGTCCTTCCCTTTTTTCCAGCTTGACTATTGTTGGTATATACAAAGGCTATAGATTTTTGAGTATAGATTTTTTAACCTGAGACATTGGTGTGTTCCTTGATCACTTCTAAGAGTTTTGTAGTTGATTCCCTGGGGTTTTTCTGATATACAGTCATATCATCTGTGAAGAACGAAAGTTTGATCTCCTCTGATTCTATCTAGATAACCTTGATCTCCTTCTCTTGCCTATTTGTGATGGCTAAGACCTACATTATTATGTTCAAAATCAGGGAATACAGTGGGCAACCTTTCCTTGTTCCTCACCTGAGTGAAAATGATTTTAATATTACTGTATTCAATATGATATTGGCTTTAGGTTGGTGTAGATGGCCTTTATCAGTTTAAGAAATGTCTCTCCTCTACCAATTGTCTTATGTGTTCTGATCATAAAAGGATGCTGGATATTATCAAAAGGTTTTTATTCATCAATTAAGAGAATCATGTGGTCTTTGCTTTTCATTTTATTTATGTGATCTATTATATTTATAGATTTATATATATTGAACCATCCTTGAGACCCTGGGATAAAACAAATTTAGTCATGGTGTATAATTTGTTTGATGTGTTGCTGGATTCTGTTTGGTGAGATATTATTGAATATTTTTATATCTATATTCATTAAAGATATTGGTCTATAATTTTCTTCTCTTGTTGGGTCTTTTCCTGGTTTGAGGATCAGGGTGATATTTACTTCATAAAATGTGTTGGGAAGTATTCCTTCTTTTTCTATGCTTTGGAAAAGGCTAATTAATATAGGTACTAGTTCCTTTTTAAAGGTTTGGTAGAATTCTGACGTGAACCTATCCAGTCTCAAACTCTTCTTTTTTGGGGGATTTTTTATAGTTGAGGCTATTTCAGTACTTGATATAGAGAGGTTCAGCATTTCCATTTTTTTTTTTTTTATTAAGTCATAGCTGTGTACATTGATATGATCATGGGGCATCATACACTAACTTCATAGACTGTTTGACAATTTTCATCACACTAGTTAACATAGCCTTCCTGGCATTTTTTTACTTATTGTGCTTAGACATTTACATTCCAAATTTATTAAGTTTCACATATACCCTTGTAAGATGCACCGCAGGTGTAATCCCACCTATCCCCCTCTCTCCCCTCCCTTTTTCCTCCCAATTCTTGTTGGCTAAGTCTAGAAAGGTGGCATGCCTATAAGTATTGGTCAATTTCTTTCAGATTTTTATATTTCTAAGAATAAATTTTTTTGTAGTATTCATTAAGAATTCTTTGAATTTCTGAGATGTGTGATGTTATTTCACCTTTGTCATTTCTGATTGGTAAAATTAGGGATTTTAATTTCCATTTCTCTTAGGCTTGCCAGAGGTTTATCAATTTGTTAAACGTGTCAAAAAACAAACTTTGTGTTTCATCAACCTTTTGAATTATTCTTTTGTTTTTGATTTCATTTAATTCTGCTCAAATTTTGGTTGTTTTTTTTCTTCTGCTGGGTTTATTGTTGGAATGTTGTTCCTGTTCCAGTTGCTTGAAATGGCCCATTAAGTTGTTCACTTCTTTTTCTTTTCTCTTAAGGAAGGCTTGCAATACTATAAATTCCCCTCTTAAGACTGCCTTTGCCGTACCTCAGAGGTTCTGATAGTTCATGTCTTCATTATCATTTTGTTCCAAAAATTTGCTAATTTCCTTCTTACTCTCGTCTATGACCCAGCTATCATTCAGCATAAGTTATTTAGTTTCCAGGTCTTTGTATGAGTTTGCAGGTTTCTGTTATTGGTGGGTTCAAAATTTATATATAATAATCTGAGAAAATGCAAGGAATAATTTCTATTCTTTGATGTTTGCTGAGGTTAGCCTGTGATCTAAGATGTGATCAATGTTGGAGGATGTTCCATGGGCTGATGAGAAGAATGTGTATTCAGTTTTGTTAGGATGAAAAGTTCTGTAGATATCTATTAAATTCAATTGTTGTATGGTGCAGTTTAAGTCCAAAAGTTATTTGTTTAGTTTCTTATTGTAGGATCTATCCAACATTGCTAAAGGAGTGCTAAAATCTCCAACTATTACGGTTCTGGAAGATATCAAATTGTTCATGTCTTTAGGGTATCCCATATAAATTGAGGAGCATTCTGGTTGGGTGAATAAATGTTAATTGATATGTCAGCATGTTGAGTGTTTCTCTTAACAAATATGAAGTGACAATATTTGTCTATCCTTACTTTTGTTGGTTTGAAGCCTTATGTATCTGCAAATAAAAATACAACCCCTGATTTTTTCTGGTTTCCATTTGCCTGGATTATAGATATCCATCCATTCACCCTGAGACTATATTTGTCCTGTAAGATAAGATGAGATTCTTGTTTTCAGCTGATATTTGCCTTGAAATTTTGTATCCAGTCAGCCAACCTGTGCCTCCTTAGAAGATAATTCAAGCAATTCACGTTAATTGAGAGTATTGATAATCCTGGTAGTATTTTGGATGTCAAGATTTTTGGAATATCAGTGAACATTTTTAATCCTTTTTCCACTGTGGAAATTGAGTTATGATCAAAAATGTCTGAGTGAGTTTATTTTGGTGGTAGAGCATAGTGCTAGTCCTTATTGAGGATGGGTCTGAGAATATCCTGAAGAGCTGGTTTAGCTGTGGCAAATTGCTTCAATGTGTGAATGTCATTAAAGTATTTGACTTCTGCATCAGAAATGGAACTCAGTTTAGCTGGATACAGAATCCTGGATTGAATGTTGTTTCGTTTTAGAAGATTGAAGTTTGATGACCATCCTCTCCTGGCTTGAAAAGTTTCAGCAGAGAGATCTTCAGTCATTCTAATATTTTCCCCTTTGTAAGTTATGGTTGTACATCTGGCTGCTTGCAGGATTTTATCCTTCATATTAACTTTTGCAAGGTTAATTACAATGTGTCTAGGGGATGCTTTATTTGGATTGAGTCATGCTGGGATTCTGAAACTGTCTTCTATCTTAATTTCAGTGTGCCTTGCCATGATTGGGAGGTTTTCTTCTATTATCTCTTGGAGTAGAGCATCTGTGCTTTTTGGATCATTCTCAGATCATTCTCATCTCCTTCAGGAATTCCAATAAGGAGAATGTTTGCTGTTTTGGAGTGGTCTCACAAGTCTCTCAGGAAATGATCCATTTTTGCTCTCCCCTTCTCTTCATCTTTGAGCATTTGGGAGTGTACAAAAGCTTTGTTTTCAATGTTACCGATCCTTTTTTCACCCACTCCATTCTATTATGGGGGATTCTACTGTATTTCTCAGGTCTTTGAGGGATGCAAATTCTTGCCTCATGTTGTCGAAAACTTTGGTGATTTTATCTTTGAATTTATTGAATTTTTGTGACAACTTTTGAATTTGTCCTTTAAATTCTGTTGATCTTATTTGCCATGCAAATTCTAAACTCAAATTCTGACATCTCAGTCATTTGTTTATGAATGGGACCTTATTTTGCTTCCCCTTTGTTATACATTGAAGGAGTTGATCTACTCTGATTATTTATTTTACTAGATGTTTTCTGCTGATTCCTCCCCATGGTTATTTTTCACCATTTGGCTAGAGAAGCTTGAAAGATAAAATTGAATTGAGAGCACCGGGAGTTGTAGTTAACCAGCCCTTTACCATAGTGCTGGGACTGGTAACAATGGCATTTCCCCACAGCTTTGAAAAGGTCCTGCTCAGTACTGCAACCTGAAATTCTGGGGACCTGCTTGGTGTAATTGAAAAAGGTGACTCTGTCTTGTATTCAGCTAGTATATTTTTAATTCTAATGAATCACTGACTTTGGTTTGAAATCTCAGCTGTGGAGAAATACAGACAACTAAGACATTTCATCCCCCATGGGGAGCAATTGGAAGAGGAGAATCCAAGCTCCAATATAACACAACCAGGGTACAACCTTGGAGGGTCCCCGGGTGATTGACCCAGGTCAAGAGTTCCAAACCAATTGTCCCAGTCAGCACAAATGCAGAGCAAGTGGGAGAGTTCAAAACGTCTCCAGCAACTAGACAGCACAGATCCACTGGCAGCTCAAGTGTTACTTTCCTCAGTCCTCAGTGAAGTCAGAAAAGCCCACTCAGTAGAAGAGTTGGAATAGGGGGATGGTGCCTCTTTCCCCACCTTTAACCTCCTTTACCCCCAGTCACTGGTAACCCCACAGGCCTGTGGCCCAGTTCCCTCCAATAAGCAAACGTGCCATGGCTTGCATCTCCAGGTATCTCTGGCTTGTGGACTCTGCCCAAAAACATCCATTTAGGGACACAGGGAGAGAGCGAGAGATTTCTGGAACCCAGGAGGAGGACAAAAGCAGTAGAGAATTGACAGGTGGTTGTGTTCATTAGGTCTGAGGCCATTGCTGTCACAGCTGTAATTACAACAGCAGTGTGAGTGCAAACCGGAAAGGCCTTCCCTGTGGGTTTTTTTTTTTTTTTTTTTTTTTTTTTTGACTTGGGCACATGGTTGAACTTCCTTGAGAGAACTTGGGCAAGAGTGTGGATGACTTTAGTTGCAGTTTTCGGCTAGGGCTGGGTTTGAACCCGCCACCTCCAGTATATGAGGCAGGTACCCTACTTTGAGCCACAGGCACCACCCTAAGAGTGAAGATGACTTTAAGCATTGTCTAGGGCCATGGACTGAGATGCTGAGCCCGCATGGAGCTAATATTGTTTGGTCGTGAACTGTAGGCTCAGCCATTATGGGAAAACAGCTCCTGAGGCAAGAACAGCCTCTGCAGGCTCCATTCTCAGGGCCTCAGAGTGTGGCTTCAGCTAGGAGACCTTGGGCGAGTAATCTAGTGACTGAGCAGCGCCAAAGGTCAGAACTGAGACATTGGGGAAGAGCAGAGATTTCAGTGTTTGGCTGTAGCAGGGATCCCTTGAAACCTGGGCCCTTTAGGAGTATAGACTGAGATCAGTTTTGGTGTGCTGGTTAAGCAGTCAGCCACTTCAGGAGAGATCCCAGCAACAAGTGCTTTCCTGGGAGAGGTTCTGCTTAGCCAAGGTTAATGGGTTAAACTGTCTTTTAAGTGGGCTGAGGAGAGATTTAGGATCTCAAGCCTCTAGGGTTTGAGAAATCAACAGAGGCTTCCAGTATCCATCTCATACAGCTATATCAGCATTGTGATTAACATCTCATACCCCCAGAAGACCACCATTTCCCAAAGAATATTCAGCAAGATATAGATACTGCTTTTTAAAAAAAAAAAATTTCAACATTTTCCCTCTGGATTTTTTTTTTTCTTTCTTCATTTTTTTTATTTAAATATAATTTTACATTTTAGTCTCATTCAAAAATAACTAAATTTTTGCTACTGTTTCTGCCCATATTATCCAGTTTTTCTCCAATTTGATCTCATATGGTTTTCTGTTTATTTCTTTTGGTTTGATTTATAGTATTTGTATGCTTTTTCTCTATTTGGTGGAGATGGGGTATTGTGTCTGAACAGGCTGGCAAAGAGCTGTTGAGCTCAAAGGAACCACCAAAACTAACACCCCCAGAGGTAGGTTGTTTTTAAAGGTTGTGTCATAATACCCTACTGTATACCTTTATTACACATGTCTCCCTCTTTCTGTGCCTCTCTTATTTTTGTTAATATTCCATTTTACTTACTTCATCTCTTTTCCCTTTTTCATTTTGTTAAAAAATCTGTTGTCTCTTCTGGCTCTTCAAGCTTCTCATCTTTCTGTTTCTGTTCAAAAAGGACTCATTGAAACTTTAGGCCAGAGGCATGGTAACTTAAAGAACAAGAGAAAGTAAAAGCAAAATTAGGGCAAGGAAACAGATAAAACAAAAAACTCGTAAGGAAGAATCAGCAGAAAAATACTGGGAACATGACAAACCAGTCCACAGCAACCCTCACACCTTTGCCACTGCCAAGGGACCATGAGGTAGCTACTGCAGAAGATTCCAATTATAAAGAAATGTTAGAAATAACAGAAGGGGAATTTAAAATATAGGTGATGAAATCAATTAAAGAAATAACTCAGAAATTGGAAAATAACCAAAAGGAAATCCAAAAATAGAATCAAATAAAAAATGAACAATATGAAGAACATTTAAAGGATACAGCTGAGCTTTAAAGGAATTGAAGCAATCTATTAGGGAACTTAAAGATGCAATTGAGAGTATCAACAACAGATTGTACCATGCAGAAGAAAGACTTCAGAGGTAGAGGACAAAGCTCTAGAGATAACTCAGATAGTTAAAGAAGCAGGAAAAAAAAAGAGAAAGCAGAACATTCAATGACAGAATTATGGGCCTTTATGAAGTGCTCAAACATAGGAGTTACAGATATCAAAGAAGGGAAGAAGAATGCCCCAGAGGAATGCAAGCCATTAGAGAATAATATAAATGAAAATTTCCCAAATATCAGCAAAGATTGTGACACACTACTTTCAGAGGGATATCAGACACCAGGTCACCTCAACTCCAATACAGATACTTCAAGACACATTTTGATCAACCTGTCCAAAATCAAGAAAAATTAAAACATTTTGCAAGGTGCCAGGAGTAAGCACCAATCAACCTACAGAAGAAAATTCATCAGGGTAACTGTAGACTTCTCTAATGAAACTTTTTAAGTCAGAATATGATGGCAATCTACCTTTAATCTGCTTTAACAGAACAATTACCAGCCCAGAATTTCATATCCCACTAACGCAAACTTTAAAATTGATGAAGTAATCAAATCTTTTACTGATACGCAAACATGGAGGAAATTTGCCATAACAATACCAGCTATACAGGAAATACTTCAACCTATTGTACACACTGACCATCACAATGGACCACCAGCAAAATAAACACACAGAAACTAAGAGACAGAACCTAGCTTCCCCAATGATGCAAAAGACAAAACTAATCGATGGGCTTTCACAAAATAAGATGAATAGAACAAGAAGACATTTCAATTCTAAATATTTATGCCCCAAACTTAAAGGCTCCAAGATTCTTCAAACAGACCTTACTTAGTCTGAGCAATATGATATCCTATAACACCATAATAACAGGAGACTTTAACACTCCTTTCACAATGATGGACAGATCGTCTACACAGAAATTAAGGAAAGATATAAAGGACTTAAAAGAGACACTAGAACAACTATATATAGTCTTAAAAGAGACACTAGAACAATATATATCAAGTGTTGTATATATGTATACAACACTGCATCCAAAAGATAAAGAATTCTTCTAATCAGTCCATGGAAAATACTCCAAAATTGATCAGATCCTAGAACACAACACAAAACTCAACAACATCAAAAGAATTGAAAATTTACCTTGTATATTCTGAGACCACAAGGCAATGAAGGTGGAACTCAACTCCAAAAAAAAAGGTTCAACCCCACACAAAGGCATGTAAATTAAACAGCTTTATGCTGACTGACAGGTGGGTTGAGGAAGAAATAAATGAGAAAATCACTAACTTTTTTGAGCATAAAACAAAATGAAGCCACAAGCTATCAAAACCTGTGGGCTACAGCAAAAGCAGTCCTGAGAGGAAAATTTATCACTTTAGATGCCGACATTTGAAAAACAGAAAGGGAATACATCAACAAACTCACAAGCCATCTTATGAAATTGGAAAAAGAAGAACAAGCTCAGCCTAAACCCAGAAGAAGAACAGAAATATTCAAAATTAAATCAGAGATTAATGAAAATGAAAACAAAAGAATCATTCAAAAAATTAATAAAACAAGGAATTGGTTTTTTGAAAAAATAAATAAAATATGTAAGACTTTGGCCAGACTAACTAGAAATAAAAATCTCTCGTGAAATCTCTTGTAACCTCAATCAAAACTGATAAAGGAGAAGTAACAACTGATGCCACAGAGATACAAGACATTATCTCTGAATACTACAAGACATGCTATGCCCAGAAATATGATGATAAGTGAAGGAAATGGATCCATATTTGGAATCATACCCTATCCCTGGACTTACCCAGGAAGAAATAGATCTCCTGAACAGACCAATTTCAACCACTGAGATCAAAGAAACAATAAGAAATCTCCCAACAAAACAAAATGCCCTGGTCCAGATGGTTTCACACCAGAATTCTATCAGTCTTTCAAAGAATAGCTTATTCCAAAACTGGGGACATCATTCCAAAAAACTGAGGAGGAAGGAATCTTCCCCAGCGCATTCTATGAAGCAAATATCACCCTGATACCAAAACCAGGAAAAGAACCAACTAAACAGAACATCAGACCAATTTCACTACTGAACATAGATGCAAAATTCTCAACAAAAACCTAGCTAATAGATTACAGATTATCATCATAAACGTCATATATCATGAACATGTAGGGTTCATCCCAGCAATGCCAGGCTGGATTAACATATGCAAGTCCATACACTTGATATGTTATTCACCATATCAACAGAAGGAAAAACATAAATAAACCAAATGATCCTCTCAGTATATGTAGAAAAAGCATTCCATAATATCCAGCATATTTTTTAATGAGAAAACTGAAGAGTACTGGCATATGTGGCACATTTATTAAACTGATCGAAGCTGTCTATGACAAACCCAGAGCTAATATTTTACTGAATGGAGTAAAATGGATAGCTTTTCCACTTATAACTAGAACAAGATAAGGTTGTTCTCTGTCACCATTACTATTCAACACAGTGCTGAAAATTCAAGCCCATACAGTTAGGCAAGAGAAGGAAATAAAGGGCATCCAAATGAGAGCAGAGGAAGTCAAACTCTCCCTCTTTGCTGACGATATGATCTTATACTTAGAGAACCCTAAAGACTCAACCATAAGACTCATGGAAGTCATCAAAAATCACAGTAATTTCTCAGGATATAAAATCAATGTCGCCAGGTCAGTAGCCCTTGTATACACGAATAACAGTCAAGATGAGAGTCTAATTAAGTGCACACCTCCTTTTACCATAGCTTCAGATAAAATGAAATACCTAGAAATATACCTAAGAAAAGAGGTGAAGGATCTCTATAAAGAAAATTATAAAACCCTAATAAAGGAAATAACAGAGAATATTAAGAAATGAAAGAACATACCATGCTAATGGTTGGGAAGAATCAACATTTTTCAAATGCCTATAATTCCCTACCTATTCAAGGCCATCCCCATTAAAATTCTAAATTCATACTTTCAAGAGTTGGAAAATATAATTCTTCATTCAAAAAAAAAAAAATCCGTATAGCTAAGGCAATTCTTAGTAATAAAAACAAAGCTGGGATCATCAGCTTACCAAATTTTAGGCTGTAATACAAGGCCACAGTGGTCAAGACAGCATGGTACTGGAACAAAACTAGAGACATAGACATTAGAAATCGAATAGAAAACCAGGAAATGAAACTGACATCTTATGACAACCTAATCTTCAATAAATCAAATGAGAACATACACTGGGGGAAAGATTTACCTTTGTAAATAGTGCTAAGAGAACTAGGTATCCACATGTAAAAGACTAAAACTGGACCCACACCTTTCTCCACTCACAAAAATTGATTCATGATGGAAAAAGGACTTAAATTTAAGGCATGAAATGATAACAATCCTCAAAGAAAGCATAGGAAAAACACTGGAAGGGCCTGGGAAAAAACTTTATGATGAAGACTGCCATGACAACTGCAACAAAAACAAAAATAAACAAATGGGACTTAATAAATTGAAAAGCTTCTGTACATCTAAGAAGAAAACAACCAAAGCAAATAGACAACCTACACAATGGAAAGGGATATTTGCATATTTTGAATCAGGCAAAAGCTTGATAACTAGGATCTATATAGAACTTAAGTTAATACACATGAAAAAAGCCAACAATCAATCCCATGTATCAATGGGCAAGAGAAATAAGTAAAACCTTCTACAAAGATGAGTGGCTAGCTAACATATGAAAAAATGCTCATTGTCCCTAATCATTAGAGAAATGCAAATCAAAATTACACTGAGATATCATCTAACTCCAGTGAGAATGGCCCACATCACAAAATCTCAAAACTGCAGATGCTGTTGTGGATGTGGAGAGAAAGGAACACTTTTACACTGCTGGTTGGATTGCAAAAAATACAACCCTTTTGGAAGGAAGTATGGAGAACCTTCAAAGAACTCAAGCTACACCTCCAATTTGATCTTGCAATTCCATTACTGGGAATCTACCAAGAAGGAAAAAAACCCTTTTATAATAAGGACATTTGCACTAGACTGCTTATTGCAGCTCAATTTACAATCGCCAAATGTGGAAACAGTCTAAAGGCCCATCAACCCGGGAATGGATTGATAAGATGTGGTATACATATATGATGGAATACTATACTATAAAATACTATACTATACTATAAAATACTATATATACTATACTATACTATAAAACAGGAGACTTTAATTCCTTTGTAATAACCTGTATGGAAGTGGAACACGTTATTCTTAACAAAGCATCACAAGAATGGAGAAGCATGAATCCTATGTATTCAATTTTGATATGAGGACAGTTAAAGACATAGTACATGGTGTGGGGTGGGGGAAGGGGAGAGCAGAGAGTGAGAGAAGAAGGGAGTGGAGTGGGGGAAAGGAAGAGCAGAGAGAGGGAAGAAGTGCGGGGGTGGATTCTCGGTGTGTGACTCACCTTTGGAGGGCAAGACACAATTGCAAGAGGGACTTTACCTAACAAATGCATTCAATGTAACCTAGTTTCTTGTATCCTCAATGAATCCCAAAGAACAAAATAAAAAAATAGAAAAGAACTGAGTACCTCCTATTCTTGCTTCTTCGTTTTTGTGATGCTTTACTAATAATAATGTGTTCCATTTCCATCCAGGTTAATATAAAAGATGTAAAGTCTCCATCATTTTTAATGACTGAGTAGTATTCCGTGATATATATATCACAGCTTATTAATAATCTATTCCTAGGTTGGTGGGCATTTAGGCCGTTTCCAGATATTGGTGATTGTAAATTGAGCTGCAGTGCAACTGTCTAGTGCAAGTGTCCTTAGGGTAAAATATTATTTTTTCCTTGTGGGAGAAATAAATATCTTGAACAGACAAATATCAAGCATTAAAATTGAAGAAACTGTAAAAAATACACAACAACAAAAAAAACCCAAGCCATATAGCTTTATATCAGAATTCTATCAAAGATTCAAAGATTCAAAGAAGAGCTTGTACCTATGCTGCAGAAACTATTCCAAAACTTTGAGAGGACTTACCCCACCCCCGTATGTTCTACTAAGCAAAATCACCCTGACAAAAATCAAATAGGTATCCAACCAAAATGCAACTACAGATCAATTTAACTAATGAACATTGATGCAGAAATACTCAATAAAATACTTGCAAATAGAATACAGATACATATTACAACATTTGCATCATGATCAAATTAAAATACCAACAGCAGTGCTCCCTTCAACAGCACATATACTAAAATTGGAACAATACAGAGAAGATTAGCATGGCCCCTGCTCAAGGATGACACACAAATTCATGAATCATTCCATACTTTTTAATAAAAAACAATAAAAGAAAAAAAGAAAAAAAATACCAACAGCATATTTTGAAGAAATCAAAAACAATAGTTTTTCATTCTGTATGCAATTAGAATAATTCTATACAGCCATCCCAATTCTCAGTAATAAAAACAAGCATCACTTTACCAGACTTCAGGTGTTCTTAACATTTTTTTTATTATTTGTGATTCCTTGTGGGTACAAAGAATTAGGTCACACTGATTGCATTTATTAGGTAAAGTCCCTCTTATAATTGTGTCCCACCCCTCAAGAAGTGTGCCATACACCACAAACCTCCATCCCCCTCCTTCCTCCCCTCTCCATGCTCCCTAATTTTCCTGCCCTCCACTGTGAAGTGATTTGAATTTTTCTCTTGTGAGGATATGTGTTAGATTATCTACTGGCTTTATATTACAATGAAGTATATAGTATTCTTGCTTCTCTATTCTTGTGATACTTTGCAAAGAAGAATGTGTCCCAACTCTATCCAGGTTAATACAAAATATATAAAGGCTCCATCTTTTTAATGGATGAATATTATTTCATGGTATACATATACTAGAGACTTCGGGTTTTACTATAAGTCCACAGCAATCAAAGCAGCATAGTAATCGCACAAAATAGAGAAATAGATCTGTGGAACAGAATTGAAAACCGAGCTATGAAATCAGGCTCTTATCACTGTCTAATCATTGATAAACCAAACAAAAGCATACACTGGGGAAAATAAACCCTATTCAATGCATGGTGCTGGGAGGATTTGTTACCCATTTGTGAAAGACTGAAACTGGACTTGCACCTGTTACCACATACAAAACTTTACTCATAAAGTATAAAAGATTTAAATCTAGAGCATGAGATGATAAAAAATTCTAGAGGAAAGCTAGAATTGAAATTCTAGAATTGGAAAATTCTATATGATATTGATCCAGAGAAAAATTTTATGAAGAAGATTCCACCACCAGTTGTAATAACAACAAAAATGAATAAATGGGACTTAATTGAGCTAGAAAAATTCTTCACAGCTAAGAACACAACAATTTAAACAAATAGATAATCTTCAGAATCAGAAAACATATTTGCATGTTGTGAATCTAACAAAGGCTTGATAGGTAGAATGTACAGAGAAAAATTAATCAACAAAAAAGAGCAAACAATCTCATCTATAACTAGGCAAGAAACACAAACAAAATCTTCTCTGAAGACAGACAAATGGCAAACAAACACATGAAAATGTGCTCAACATCCCTAATTATCAGAGAAATGCCAATCAAAACTACCCAGATACATCATCTATTTCTAGTGAGAAAAGCCCATCACAAAATCCCAAAGCTACAAATGCTTGCTTGCATAAATGTGGAGAGAAGATCATACTTTTACATTGCTGGTGGAATTGCAAACATATTTACAGCCTCTATGCAAAGAAATATGGAGAATCCTCAAAAAGCTAAATATGAACCTTACAAATAATCTGGTAATCCCATTACTAGGTAATTACCCAGAAGGGGAAAAAAAAAAAAAAATTATCACAAGGCCATTTACACTAGAATGTTTTGTTGCATCTCAATTCACAATTGCTAAGACATGAAAGCAACCCAGGTGCCCATCAACTCATGAATTGTTTAAGAAACTCTGGTATATGTATACAATGGAATACTATTCATTTGTTAATAAAAGATGAGGACTTTTCCTCTTTTGTATTTACTTGGATGGAACTGAAACACATTCTTTTTAATAAAGTATCAAAAGAGTGAAAATGTAAGTATCTAATGTATCAATACTAATACAAAACCAATAGAAAAAACAACTACATGCGCATCTGAGAGAAAAACAGAAGTTTATTCAAGTGGGGAAGATGGGGGAGAATGGAAGGGGAAAGGCGTGGATGAGAAGCATTGTAAAACTCTCACTTAATGGGCACAATGTAAGGATAAACAGCACACCCCTGGATTAAAGACTCAACTACAACTTTAATTTTACCTTAGAATCACAAACAATATATCCTAATCATTTGCACCCTCATATTAATCTGAATTTTAAAAATACCAAACAAACAAAAAAAAGTGTAAGTACTTTCAGATCTTACATTGTCTTTAATGTATTTTGAGTTTATTTTTGATATATGGTGTAAGACAATTTCTAATGTTATTCTTCATGTGTATATCCAATTTTACCAACCCCTTTTGTTACAGTGATTATCCTTTTCTTGTTGTGTGTTTTTTCTGTCTTTAAAATCAATTGGTTGTAAATGCACAGATTTCTTACTAAGCATTCTGTTCTGTCATGGTCTTTGTGCATGTTTTCATCCCCAGGCTGTATTTATTTATTTATTTATTTATTGTTGTTGTTGTTGTTGTTTTTGCCCCTAGATTGCTTTGGCTTTTGTGGTCTATTGTGAGTTAATACTAATTTTACATTTTGTTTCTGTGAAAAATGTTACTGAAATATTATTAGAGATTACATTAAATCTGTAAATATTTTTGGGTACTACCCACACTAAACAAAATTAATTTTTCCAAAGCTTAAACAAGGAATTTTAAAAATGTATGCATGCTTTCTTCTATTTTTTAATAAATGTTTTGCAGTTTTTAGTGTATAGGTTTTTCATGCCCTTATTTAAAATTTATTCCTAAGTATTTTTAGCTATTTTACCCAGGATTACTTTCTTGATTTTTTTTTTTTTTTTTGCAATGTTCTTTATGAAGTCTTTAAAGAATACTGATTTTTTCCATATGCATATTCTACCCTGCAATTTTGCTGAATTTGTTTATTAGTTCTAAAGTATTTTGATTAAGTCTTTGTGGTTTCCTAGATATATAGGATTATGTCCTCTGCAGATAGTGGCAATTTAAATTCTTTTCCTATTTAAAGTAATTTTTTATTTATTTCTGTTGTCTATTAACTCTGTCAGGAACTTCCAGTACTATGTTGAAGAGAAGTGGCAATAGCAGGTATTCTTCTCCCTTTCCTGATCTTAGAAAAAAACCTTCCAATTTTCAACTTTTCAGCAATGAGAATGATGATAGCTTTGCATTCATCATATATGGTCTTAATTTGTTAAGTTACACTTCTTATATACATAACTTTTAAACTTTTATCACAAATTATGTTACACTTTATCATACTTTTTGCATCTATTGAGATGATTATAGTGTTTTTGTTTTTCTCTCTGTTAATGTAGAGCAAAACATTAATAGATTAGTGCATGTCAACCCATGATTGAATTCCTGGAATAAATTTCACTTGATTATAGTGATTTATTTTTGTATTGTTGTAAAAAATTTTGTTTGTTATATTTTTTCATTATTTACATATTTACATTCCTCAGGATTTTTTATTTGCAATTTTATTTTATTTTTATGTTTTTGGGGTTTTTTTGTCTTTGATATCAGGTTTATGGTGCCCTTGGAAAATGGGGTTGCGAGTACTTATTTTTCTTTGATTTTATGGAACATTTTCAGAAGTAGTACTAATTTTTCTTTAAATATTTGGTAGAATTCAATAATGAAACTATGTGGTCCCTGTAATTTTTTTTTATGGCTTTTTTTTTTTTTATTAGCAATGCAATCTTACTCACTGGTCTTTTCAGACTTTCAATTTCTTCAGGATTCTATTTTGGTTGGTTTGGTTTTACCAGTCCAGGAATATTTTCATTTTTTTTTTCTCTCCATTCCAGGGTACTGTTTATCTTTGTTTTTACAATGTTTTTATTAGTATTAGATCATAGCTATGAACATTAATGTGATCATGGGGCAACATGCACTGGTTTTATAAACAGTTCAACACATTTTCATCACACTGGTTAACATAGCATTCCTGGCATTTTCTTAGTTATTGTGTTAAGACAGTCATATTCTGCATTCACTAAGTTTCACATGTACCCTTGTAAGATGCACCGCAGGTGTAATCCCACCAATCACCCTCCCTCCACCCAACCTCCCCCCTCCCTCCCCTTCATCTCTCCCTTCTCCTTATTGTCAGGTTATAACTGGGTTATAGCTTTCCTATGAAAGCCATTCTGCTAGATCATCCAATTTGTTAACTTGAGGCTCATAATAGTCTCTTATGATACTTTGTATTTCAGATGTATGAGTTGTTATGTCTCCTTTTATTGTTGTAATGTCTCCTTTTACTATTACTGAGGATTTTTTGTTTTTATTTTAAAATATTAAGATTGTAAATATGTTTTTATTAATTAAATGTACTTCTTAATGTTTAAGTCAGTACTCTCAGGCTGCCTGTCATCAGGACAGAGTTTACCGTAACAATAGACAATAACTCTCATGACACTTACTTTCTCCCTTCTTATTTTCCAATGTCCTTTCCTTTATGCCTTTTTGTATGCTTGTGTAATAATAGTTTGACTTAAATATGTGGTATCTATTTTTCCATTTATGAGAGACTTCACTTAGAATAAAAGTCACTAGTTACATCCAGATTACTGAAAAAAAAAACATAATTTTATTTTTTATGGCCAATAAGTACTCCATGGTGTGTATGTGTGTGTGATTGTGTGTACATAAAACCTTCCTCTATCTGCTCATTAACTGATAAACTCTTAGGTTGATACCGTATCTTTAGAACTGTGAATTGTGTTGTAACACAAATTCAAATGCAGTTTTTCTTAATAAAATGATTTTCTATGGTATGTTATGTGAGCCACTCTTACTGGAGTTAGATGATATCTCAAAGTGTTTTTGATTTGCATTTCTCTGATGATTAAAGTTGATGAGCATTTTTTCATGTGTCTGTACACCATGAGCCTATCTTCTTCAGAGAAGCTTCTGTTCAAGTCCCTTGCCCACAATGAAATGGGATTGCTTGTTCTTTTTTTGTAATAAGTTTGAGTTCTCTGTGGATTCCGGTTATCAAACCTTTGGCACAAGGATAACCTGCAAATATCGTCTCCCATTCTGAGGGCTGTCTGCTTGCTTTACATACTGTGTTCTTAGCTGTGCAGAGGCTTTTTAATTTGATCATATCCCAGTAATGTATTTTTGGTGCTGCTTCAATTGCCCAGGGAGTACTCATCATAAAGTATTCTACGAGAAACATATCCTACTTAGTAAAGTATCTCAAGAATGGAAGAAAAAATATCCAATGTGCTCAGTACTATTATGAAACTAATTTACAATCACTCACACTTTCATATGAAGAATAGATTACAAATATGGCCCAAGATGAAGGAGAGAGGAGGGGAATTTGGAAGGGGAGTGGGGAAGTCAGATTGAGAAAGGATGAATGGTGGGATCACACAAGGGTATTTGTCAGATTTATTAAGTATAGAGTAACACAATAATTAAATAAATGATATGCAGTTTATATTAACCAGTGTGATGTAAATGCTCCTAATTCTATATGAAATCAGCAGATTTTACCCCATAAATGCATTAATGTATGCAGATCTATGCAATTATGATTTAATAAAAAAAAAGAAAAGAAACGATTTTTTTTCCTTTGGGTAGATACCCAGTACTGAGACTGCTAAATCAAATGGTAGGTCTACTAATAGCCCTTTGAGAACTCTCCATATTTTCATAGTGGTTATGCCAGTTTGCAATCCCACCACTAATATATAAAAATTCTTTTATTTTTCTCTGCATCCACTTTGGCATCTATTGTTATTTGAATTTTTAATAATGGACATTCTGACAGGGGTAACATGATATGACTTTGTGGTTTAATTTGCATTTCCCTGATGATCAGTAATATTGAACATGTTTTCATGTTTGTTGATCCTTTGTATGTCTTCTTTTGAAAACATTTTAACCATGTTTTTGCCTATGTTTTATGTTTATTGCTTTCTTCTGGGTGATTTCTTTGAGTTCTGTGTAGATTACAGATACTATTCTTTTGTCCTATGTGAAGTTTTGGAATATTTTCTCCCATTGTGTAAATTGCCTATTAGTCAATTATTTCCTTTCCTGCATAGAAGGGTTTACTTAAGTCCCATTTCTTTATTTTTGTTGTTGCTTTAGATGCCTTTGGGATCCTAGTCATAAATTACTTGCCCAGGCAAATGTCAAGAACAGTTTGTCCTTTCATCTGGAATATTTATGCTTTCATGGATTTCATTTATGTTTTTAATCCATATTTAAATAATTCATGTATACAGTGAGATATATGGGGACTGTTTAATTATTTTTCATGTGGCTATCCAATTTTCTCAGCCCAATTTACCAAATAGAGTTTTATTTTCTTAGCATACATCACTGTTTTCTTTGTCAAATTTAAGTTTTTCAAAGCTGTGTAACTTTATTTCTGGGTTCCCTATTCTGTTTCTTTTGTCTCTGTCTCTACTTTTATGTCATTACCTTGCTATTTTGGTTATTTTAGCCTTGTAGTATTACTTGAAGGCAGATAATATGATTCCTCCAGATTTCCTTTTTTTTGCTTTGCATTGCTTGAATATTTTGTCTATTTTTCAGTTCCAAATGAAGAATAGGATTATTTTATCTACATATGTGAAGTAAGACATTGGTATATTTGTGGGAATTGCATTGATTCTGTAAATAACTTTGTGCAATACAAACATCAACATTGATTGTACAAATCCATGAACATGGGATGTTTCTTCATTTGTTTTTGTCATCTACAATTTTTTACTAGTATTTTGTAGTACTCCTAATGCATATCTTTTGAGTATACTTTTAGGCATTATATTTTATTTGTAGCTATTGTGAATGGTCTTGAGTTCTGGATATGATGCTCAGCTATCTGTTATTAGTATATAGAAATGATGTGTGTATGTTGATTTTACAGTCTGAGATGTTGCTTTGCTGAATTATTTATCATTTGTAAGAGTCTCTGATGGAATCATTTGGGTTTCCTAGATAAAAGACCATATTATTAGCAAATAGTAATAATCTGAATTTCTCTTTTCTTCTTTGGATGCCCTTTACTTCTTTCATTTGCTCAGTTGCTCTGGCTATGACTTCCAACACTGTGTTGAATAAAACTGGTGACAGTGGGCCAACTTATCTTTTCCAGTTCTTAGTGGGAATGCTTTCAAAATTTCCCAATTCAGTATGACATTGGCTATGAGCTTATCCTATATGGCTTTAAAATTTTGAAGTATATTCTTTCTATGTCTTGTTGAGGGGTATTATTATGAAAGGATACTTGATTTTATTGAATGCTTTTTCACATCTGTTGGGATAATAATGTGGTCCTTATTTCTGCCTTTGTTTATGAGGAAAATCAAATGTATTAGTTTGCAAATTGTAAACCATCCTTGCATCCCTGGAATGAAGACCAGAACTCTATTTACTAGTATTCTGTTGTAGATTTTTTCAGGTATATTCAGAAGGGATATTAGTCTGTAGCTTTATTTGTTTGTTGTTGTTTTGATTTCTGGCTTTGGTGTCAAGGTGATACTGGCTTTATAGAAATAGGAAAGATTCCTTTCTCATCCTCAGTGTTCCTTCAGATCTGGTAGAATTAAGCCAGGAATCTGGGTGGGGGATACTCTATTAGTGCATCAAGCTTGCTGACTTTTACTAGTCTTTAAAGGATGCATATTTCTGCTTTATTTAGGCTTGGAAGACTATACGTTTCAAGTAATGTATCCATGCCATCTAAATTTTCTAGACTCTGTGACTAGTTTTTGCAGTATACATAAATTATATTTTGCTGTTACAAGTTTCAAGGATTTTTTTCTTCATTTCTTGTTGAGATTGAGTTCTTTCTCCTTTATTTATAGTTAATTTGATGAGTTGTCTATCAATTTTATTTTTTTTAATTTCAGATTGTGCCATATACCTCTTCATCATACCAATTAGGAGAGAGCTTACCAAACAGAGTCTCTGATGCACTGTCCTCCTACTCTTCCTTTGCCCATTATACTAGGCTTAATTTTTTGTTCTTTATTTTTGGGGGGTGTATAATTATTCATGTACCAGTTTTATATTAGTATTAAGGAATTTGGATGATTTCTTTTCCTTTCTTGTGATACTTTGTTCAAGAGTATGTTCTCCAAACCCTTGCAGTTAAATATAAAAGAATTAAAGTCTCCATCTTTCTTTAGGGCTGAATATTATTCCATGGTATACATCCACCTCAGTTTATTTCTCCATTTGTGAGTTTTTTAGCACTTGGATTCTTTCTACAGCTTACAAATGGAGCTGCTATAAACATTTGAATAAAAATATCCTTATAATAGAATAATTTTTCTTCTTGGTAGATACCTAATAATGGGATTTGGGGATCAAATAGAAGGTCTACCTACATATAGCTGTTTGAGAATTCTCCATACTTCTATCTATAGAGGTTGTAATAGCATGCAATCCTACCAATAGTGCATTAAGTGTTCCCTTCTCTCCACATCCACGCCAACGTCTACAGTTTGGGGATATTGTGATGTGGGCTATTATCACCAGGGTTACGTGACATCTCAAGGTGATTTGAATCTGTATTTGTCTGATAATTAGGAACAATAAGCGTTTATGAAGTATTTGTTGGCCATTTGCCTTCTTGGGAGAAGATTTTATTCATATCCCTTTCCCAGTGATAAATGGGATTGTTTGCTCTTTTCTTGCTAATTAGTCTGAGTTCTTTGTAGATTCTGCTTAATAGACCTTTATCAGATTTGTCACATGCAAATATGTCCTCTTATTTTGAATGTTATCTGTTTTAATTGTTTTACTCTTGACTGTGCAGAAGCTTTATAGCTTGATCATGTCCCTATTATTTATTTTTGGTGTTGCTACAATTTTAAGTGGGAACTTTTTCATAAAATTTTTATCCAGGGTGATAACATCACAAGTTGTTCCCACACTTTTTTTTTTAGAGTTTTTATAATTTTATGTCTTAGATTTAAATGTTTTATCAAACATGAGTCAATTTCTGTAAGTGGTATGCAGTGCAGGTCCAGTTTCAATCTTTTACATGTGGTTAACAAGTTTTTCTAGGATAATTTATTAAATAAGGATTATTTTCCCCAATGTATATTTTTCTTTGATTTATCAAAATCAGGTGGTTATATGCATCTAGTTTCACTTCTAGTTTCTCTATTCTGTTTCACAGGTCTATGTCTCTATTTTGTGCCAGTACCATGATGTTTTTATAATTATAGACTTGTATTATAACTTAAAGTCTAATAATGTGATGTATACTGATTTGTTCTTACTTCTTAGAATTGAATTAGCTACTCAGAGCTCTTTACTGGTTCCTTTTGATAAAAAAAAAAAAAAAAAAAAAAAAAAAAAACTATGGCATAAATCACTTCAAAGTATGACTTTGCTGATTTA
>CAUYPK010005332.1:0-62314 GCA_963574355.1 Loris lydekkerianus | reverse complement strand
AAAACACAACCCCCGCCAAAAAATGAAAAAAAAAAAAAAAAAAAAAAAAATATATTTTAAACTTTAATACTTATTTATTTTTTTTTTTTTTTTTTTTTTTTTTGGTTCTTTAACATTAACCTTTTATGTTTAGTTATTTCATATTTAGCTCTTTTTTTGTTTGTTTGTTTGTTTTGAGACAGAGTCTTACTATGTCACCCTCCGTAGAGTACTGTGGTGTCACAGCTCACAACAACTTCAAACTCCCGGGCTTAAGCAATTCTCTTGCCTCAGCCTCCCAAGTAGCTGGGACTACAGGCACCTGCACAACGCCCAGCTATTTTTTTTGTTGCAGTTGTCATTGTTGCTTTAGCAGGTCCAGGCCAGGTTCGAACCCACCAGCCTCAGTGTATGTGGCTGGCACCCTACCCACTGAGCTATATTTAGCTCTTTTATCTGTCTTATGTCTATTTTTATATATATGTGGTGCTAGGTGGGCATCAGTTGTGTTTTTCACCACTTATTAATTTTCCCAGCACCATTCTTCAGACAAGCCAACCGGTCCGCGTTAATTTATGGCACCACAGTCATCTTGTAGTAAGTTGTCATGTACATTTGGGCATTTCTTTCTGAGCTTTCTATTCTGTCCCATCAGTCTCTCTGACTGCTCTTGTGCCAGTAACACACTGTTTTTGTTTGAATTATGTGATATGCTTTATATTTGATAGAGACCCCTCTTTATGCTAATTAAGTTGTCTTAGCTATTTACAGACTTCAACATTTCACATAAATTTTAACAGAAAGCTTAATAAAATCCTTAAACAATTAAAATTAGATCTTCATTGTGAGAATATTAAGTGTTTAGATAATTGGAATGGGGAGGAACAGACATATTTAAAATAGGTTGTCCTATCCTAGGACATGCAATCTTTCCATTTATCAGGTCTGTTTTTATTTCCTTTATAGGAGACTCCATATTTTTTTTTGTTTTTTTTTGAGACAGAGTCTCATTCTGTTGCCCAAGCTAGAGCACCATCATGTCAGCCTAGCTCACAACAACCTCAAACTCCTGGGCTCAAGCAATCCTCCTGCCTCAGCCTCCCAAGTAGCTGGGACTACAGGCACCTGCTCCCACACCTGGCTAATTTTTCCTAATTCTAGTAGAGACAGGGTATCACTCTTGTTCAGGCTGGTCTTAAACTTCTGAGCTGAAGAGATCCTTCTGCTTCAGCCTTCCAGAGTGCTAAGGTTAACAGTGAGCCACCACATTCAGCCTGGGAGTCCATATTCTTGATTAATTCTTTGATTCATTTTATTATTGATGCTATGGTGAATGGTAGGTTGTTGCTATTCTTATGTTTTCTAGCTTATTATTGCTGGTATAAAGAAATAGCATTTTTTATTGATCTTTAATCCATCAATATATGCCCACATATTCTTTGATTCTCTTCCCTTCAAAAGACAGAGCCTATTCCTCTCCACATGTGTGTGGGTTTAGCGATTCACCGCTAGCAAATAGAATATGGTGAAAATGACAGCATGGAACTTCTGAACTAGGTCATAAACTGTGTTGCAGTTTCCTCCTACTCTGACATCACTTGCTCTGGGGGGCAGGGGGTGACACCATATTGTGAAAACACTCAAGCAGCCTTGTGGGAAGACCACGTGATGAGGAACTGAGGCCTTGCCTTGTGGGAAGACCATGTGGTGAGGAACTGAGGCCTCTGCCAATGGTCATGTGAGTGAACAATCTTGGAAGTGAATCCTCCAGCCCCAGTCTAGTTTTCAAACAACCATCGTCCCATCAAAATTTTAACTGCAACTTCAAAAAAGACCCTCCACCAGAACTATCCATCTAAGTTGCCAATCACATATGATTCCCATGTGAAATGTCCAGAATAAGTAAATATATAGAGAAAGAAAGTAAATGCGCAGTTGCTTAGGGATGGGGCCAGGGGACAAATAGATAGATAGTACATAGAGGATTTGGGGTATTTTTTGATGACAGTGTTTTAAAGTTTACTCTGATGACAGCTGCACACAACTGTGAGTATACTAAAATCCACTGAATCTTAAAGGGATAAATATGTGGTGGGTGTATTATATCTCAATAAAGCTATTTAGGAAGGAAGGCAAGGAGTAATTATAGAGATTGTTACATTAGTTCATTCCCTCCTCAGAAATGAACTCTGAACATTGGGATAAGGTAGCTTTTTCTGGGTCCCTCAGAATACTCTAGAATCTTGTTATCCTCAATTCTAGACTAATAAGGCCAACTCTTTTTATATTTACATAACTAAGAGAAACTCACAAGCGATTCTCCATAAGACAAACAGAATAATTTTTCTCAATTACATAAAAACACACCAAGTTACATTTGTTAATCAATTGTGAAGAAAAATCCAAAGAAAACAAATACGTCATATAAAACAAAAACTCTGAAAACGTAAATACAAGGGAAAAAGTCTTATACTTACTTCCTTATTTTTCCTGCTTTTTGTATAACTCTTGACAGAAACTGCCTACACGTATATAGGTCTGTTCCAAAACACATATAACCTAGTTTGGGAGTGGACTCGACATCTTTATATATTCAGCATTGACCAAAACTATGTAAGTGACTCAAAAGCTGAAAATTCATTTCCCTAGTAATTAGTAACATGTGCTGTTAAAACTTGTATTGTTGGCTCGGCACCCATAGCACAGTGGTTAGGGCACTGGCCACATACACCAGCACTGGCAAGTTCGAATCTGGCCCCGGGCCTGCTAAATAAAAATGACAACAACAACAAAATATCTGGGCATTGTGGCAGGCACCTATAGTCACAGCTACTTGGGAGGCTGAGGCAAGAGAATCACTAAAGCCCAAGAGTTTGAGGTTGCTGTGAGCTGTGATGCAACAGAACTCTACTGAGGGTGACATAGTAAGACTCTGTCTAAAAAAAAAAAACAACCCCAAAACAAAAAAAACCTTGCATAGTTGTAAAAACAAAACAAAACAAATTCCTTGTGTTAAATTCCCCAGAAGGCTCCATGTTAATTTTTAAGCCAGCCTTACATGTGCAAGCCTCAGTCTGGGAGGGCGGATTGCTCAGCTCTAGGTACTAAGCTAAGGGTGGCCATAAAATGTGATTGCACACGAACTTTATTGCCTCCCTGTATTTAAGGTGTTTAAAGTAAAGTGATTCAGGATTGCTGCATAGTTATTGATGAGCTCACTATGCTCATCAATAATTAAGCACAACAAATCAGATTCTTCTCCTATAAGTGACTCCAACAGCTATATTTTCACTCTCCCTCCTACCATGCTTTTTACAAAAATCAGGCCTTCTCCAGAGCCTGGGTTTTCATGTTCTCTTGTGCACCTTTGCAGCAGCTCTCCTACCACTTGTCGGGTCGGGGGGACAAACACAGAAACCACCCAGCAGAGTAGGAAATGAGTGTGGCTGTTGTGATATTTATACTCTAAAGCTCAGCCATGTTCAGCTTCTCACTTGGAATCTTTTTATTCTTTTTTCAAACACATAGTCATGACAGTCCTAGCTACCTGGTTTCCTAGCCAACACAAAACTATAAGTAGCTAACTGGATGTTGGAGGGAAACCCCTGTCAGATGCAATGAGTATCAGATAATAGGAAGGGGGAAGATAGAAAATCCTGAACTTGAAAATCACAGCAGTAACTTAACCCAGGTGCAAAGAAACTTAGATTTCAGTAGACATTTGGGGGTTTCTATTCTATAGAAATAGAATTCCTATCCTGAGGAATAGGAAAAAGACCTGAGTCATGGTCCTTTGAAAGATCACACTATCCTCAAGATATTCTATTTCAAAGAGCGAGATAAAGTAAATTTTTTTTCTTTTTTGCTGAACCCTGTATTACGGAAATTTTAAATCGCGACAGAGGGGACAAATTTATAAGAGTCAAACTTTTTAAATAACCCACTCCTGGTTACTCTGATTAATAAAAGTGAACCTGATATTGAAACAGCTGCAGAACACAGAATTCTTTGAACTTGAGTCATTCTCATCTAGCGACATTCAGCAAAATTCCAGAATCCCTTCCTTAAATAAATGTTAAATACCTGCAATGTGCCAGGTTCTGTGGTAGGTGATGTGAAAGAATAAAAATAAACCAGACCACTCATCCCTTGGAGGGTGTCAACTGAGAAAAGGAACAGAGATTAAAATATCGTATGTGAGGCGGGATTAGAGGAGGCTGGGGCCAAGGGCCAAAAGAGAAGCCTTTCTCACGTTTCTCCCATCATCTGTACCTCAGGAACTACACACGCGGGGGTTGTGCAGGGCAGACTCAGACTCAGCCAGTGGCCCGCAGGACGGTGCAGGGGGAGCTCAAGGACCCAGAGAGGGGAAGGCCATGTGTGGCCAACGTTTTTGCACATTAGCCTCACCTGCTAGAGAAACAAACATGTGTGGGAGTGTCAGAGTTGCCCAACCATGCCATCTTCCGTGGAGATACAGACGCGAGAAGAGACGAGGTGTTTCCTCCTCGGATAGATCTTTCCTACTGGGGAACATGGCAGGGGCTTCGCCTCTACCCAAACTGGGGGAGCAGTAATAAGCCTCACCTCCCAACAGGTGCTGACGCTAAAGAGAGATCCGAGGGGTAGAGGACAGGGATCTTTTCTTTTTCGTTTTTAGTTTCAAATTCATATGAGGGTACAAATGTTTAGGTTACATTATTTTCATTTCTAAGGTGAAATTCCAGTTGTAGTTTGACCCACACCTGGGAGTGCGCTGGGCATCCTGACATGGTCCACGTTAGGTGAGATCCTGCCGATCACCCTTCCTCTTCTCCCCTCCCCCTTGCTAGACTATATTTGTGTTTTTTCTTTCAGATGCAGTTGTTGATATATTGGTTTCATATTAGTGCTGGGTACATTGGAGACTTTTGAGAGGGATCTTTTCATAGAGAGAGAAAAGCAAGAGCAAAGCCAGGAGGTTTGGTTGTGTCAAGTGCCCTGGGAAAACGGTGAGAACAGAGTTTTCTAAAATTTATCATGAAGTTTTCTAACTAAAGGTGATTGATTCCCCTGAATAGATAGATTTCTGTTCCTCCAAGTCTAGGCCCTGACCTCTTATTCTCAGGTTAGGGTCTAAAAACAGCATAAAAAGGTCCTACAGGTTTGCGTTTTCCTTACTGGGGCCTGAGGAGCGTTTTGACTCTTGGCTGATGTCTCACCAGTTTGGGGAGTTTACAGGAATAAGCCCTTCAAATAGTGTGCAGCTCCTTCCTTCCCTGCTCTTCCTGTGGACGCCAGTTATCCCACATCTCTTATACTGTTAATGTTTATTTTTCCCTTTTTTTCCTCTGTATGTTGTTGTAAGTTCTATTTTCTAATAACCCATCTTCAGGTTACTTAACAAACCATACTATCTCATGCGCAATCTGTCCTTAAGCAGATTTACTGAATTCTTGATTTTAGATATTATACTTTTCAGTTCTAGAATATCCATTTGATTCTTCTTTTTATGAATTATATTTCAGATATCTGGTAAAATTCTCCATTCTGTCATCTATTTGTCCGTGTTTTTTTTTTTTTTTTTTTTTCTTACTTTTTTTTTTTTTTTAAGGGATAGGGTCTTGCTCTGCCACCCAGGCTAGAGTACAGTGGTGCAATTATAACTCACCATAACCTCAAACTCCTGCACTCAAGGCATTCTCCTGCCTCAGCCTTTAGGCATGCACCATCAACACCTGGCTAATTTTTCTATTTTTTTTTTTTTTTGTAGAGGCAGGGACTGGAAAGCCTCTGCTACCTTACATGTTCCAACCTCCCATCTGCTTGAAGGGGAAGTGCATGGCTTTAGAACTAGGGTAAGAAAAGATCCTTTAAAGCCAAAGACTGCTTAGAAAAAGACTGAAGCAAAGAGTCATGACTCAAATCTTGGCCCTCATGTCTAAAGTGAGTGAAAATATTGGAGTAAAATTTTTTTTATTTTTTAACAGAGATTTTATACAAACACACACACTCACTCTAGATTCCTATGTTTTCTTTTAAAACTAAGCGTTCCAGTAACTGGGCTCCCAGTTGCACATGGTGGCGCACAGTAGCCCATGACACTTTAGGTAGGCCGTGCCCTCTCCAGCAGGGCCTAGGCTGGGCAGGGGAGGCACCTGGGTGCTTGCTCTGGGGACATTAGCTTCAATAGCACCCTGAGAGCAATGCTTCCTTACACATTGACCCAGGTGCCTTCCTCTAGTCCCAGCTCCACTCCCCAGGGCCTTCCCTGTCCACCTCCCTCAACACGCAGCCTGCCTGGCCCTGTGGGCACTGGGACACGGCTGCTACAAGCCAGAGCCAGCTGTCACCTCTCACTCGCACCTGCTTGTCTCCTCACAACAGCAGATCTAGTAACTCAGAAAAGCTCATTCTGGAAACTTCCTGCTCTCCTTCACTGCTGCTTAAATGGAGTGTTAATATTACTGTAATTAAAAACAACTTAATTGTCCACCATGAAAGTGAATCCATGCCCCTTGACAGCATTCTGAGTCCCCACACAGCTCTGTCGTGCCTCAAACAAGAAACCAGTTGCTAGGAGACCAGCAGGCAAACTTCAAGAGATGGTGGATTCTGCCTTTTCTCTCTGAAGTTCTCTATCCAATCTTAGCCCAGAAAATGAAAAATAGAGCACAAGACTCAATTCCATAACTTCAGAGAAGACTTTGCATGTGTTATTAGAGAAATAATGAAACTAATGTTTGAGCATACGATAAGAAAGTCACAACTTTTAAACTTACCTGTAACTTTCTATCTGGTTTCTTTAGGATGTTGGCGTGATGCACCTGTATATGTTGGCGTGATGCACCTGTATAGAAACCCCTATAAGGTTGTGAGAGCTTTTTTCTTTCTCTTTTCATGTTCCTTCCTCTAGAAATAATGAAGGTGACGGGGTTGGATCACACAAAGAAACCTAAAAGAACTAAAAAATTCTTCTATACTGAATTTGCAATATAAGGGGTTGACTTGGTTAGCCAAATACCCTGGATCTCTTAAGATACAGAAATCCAATTAAATGATGAAAGCCCTAAAATATTCACAAAGGAAATATGCAACATCAATAAGAGACTATGAAATATCCTGTGCCCCAGGCATGTCTGATTTGTTCTTCTGGTGGCAGGCAGTAAACAGGATGTTGAGAAACTGAGATTGGGGTCTCCAATGACAGAGCCCTTAGCATGCCACATTTGTAAACAGGAACCCTGCTGATCTTGGGCTGGGGCTCCTGTGATCTTTTCAGCATTTCCTGAAGTTTTCTGTCTGGGACTGGCTGACCTCAGTATTATCCCAGGACCTCTCCTTTATGCCTGAAATAGCTAGAGGGCGGGAGGCAGAGTCCAGCCTAAGATTGGACTGTAAGACTAAAATACTTATAATCTAGCTCTTTACATAAAAAACTTCTGCTCTAAATCAATGCCAAATATTGAGGGTTTTTTTTAGTTCTTTGCCTTAAAATTATTTTCTTACAATATTTGCAAAACCAATTAAAGTCATTAATTTTCTTTGTTCTGATAGTTTGATGAAGATATGTATATACAATAAATGTTAGACATTCAATGTAACTTTTATCCCGAGTAGTATCTCATTGATTTGGATATATTATATGTATGATTTCTTTCCTCACTTAATTACATACAAACTATCAATCTCACTTTGACTTCTCCATCCTGGAGAGTTGGAGAGGGATTATTTCTTTAACTTGTATCCAGGTTGTGTGTTTCAGCCATGCCAGTATCAAATTTCAAAACCAGTTCTAAGAAACTTTAAAAGTAATTGTTTTCTGTAAATATTATGCGTCATTATACATAGGCACATAATAAAAACCCTCACATCTATTTCCTTGTCATTGGTAAATACCCTGCCTTTTGGCTGTTTATCCAGCCTTCCTTTGAGAGTTTTAATAACGGCATGCAGCCTTTTTCCTTTCTGATAGACAAGCCTGCTCACTTTTGGTTCGGTGTTTCCAGTTACTAAAAAATGTATACAGTTCGTTTCTCTGAAGATGTTCTACTTCTTTTCTCTTTTCTTTTCTTTTCTTTCTTTCTTTTTTTTTTTCTTTTTTCTTTTCTTTTTTTTTTTTCTTTTTCTTTTTTTTTTTTTTTTGGTGGCAGATCTCACTTTGTCACCCTGGGTAGAGTGCCCTGACATCACAGCTCACAGCAATCTCAAATTCTTGTGCTTGAGTGATCCTCTTGCCTCGGCCTCCCAAGTAGCTGGGACTATAGGTGTGCACCACAACACCCAGCTAGTTTTTCTATTTTTAGTAGAAACAGGTTTCACTCTTGCTTAGGCTGGTCTCCAACTCCTGAGCTTGGGCAATCCACCTGCCTCAGCCTCTCAGAGTGCTCGGATTATAGGTGTGAGCTACCAGACCCGGCCTTCTTTTCTCTTCTCAACTTTCTTTCCTATTCACAGTTCCATTGCTGTATTTTCTATTCTTATCATCATCTTGACTTGTTCTCATATTTGAGGATCTAAAAAAAGTAAATGTATTCTGAGTGCATATTATATTAATATTAATATATGCTCATCAAAAATGTAGACTATCATAAATGTAAAAATTAAAATATTAAAATGAATTATCTTTTCAAATAAGTTATTATTCTTTAGTCATTCTTATTTATTAAAATCAAGAGGACAAAATATAATTAATAGAAAGTCAGTCAAAACTATTTTGGGGGGCCGGGCGTGGTGGCCCATGCCTATAATCCCAGCACTTTTTGGGAGGCCATGGTGGGTGGATAATTTGAGGACAGGAGTTCAAGACCAGTCTGAGCAAGAGTGAGACCCTGTCTCTAAAAAATAGCTGGGTGTTGTTGCCAGTGCCTGTAGCCCCAGCTTCTCTGGAGGCTAAGGCAAGATAATCTCTTGAGTCCAAGAGTTTGAAGTTGCTATGAGCTATGATGCCATGACACTCTACTGAGGATGACAAAATAAGACTCAGTTTCAAAAAAAAACCCTATTTTTCAAAAGCTGAATTTTTGATGTTTTCACATTTAGATGAAGTCTTATTTAACATGTTTATAAAGAATAGAAACATTTAAATTTGAGGGGTTGCTGTCTGTAGAGTTGCTTCTAACTTTAAACATATTACCTCTAGACCGTACATACATACATGTAAGAGTAATATGAATTGTTTAACAGTACAGAATGTTCCTCGGCCACCATATCATAGAAATGGGACTGTGAAGTGGAACAGGAGAGAATTGCCCGGTGGTCAGCATACTGAGAAGCAAGCCCTGCTTTGAGGTCAAGAGGAAGCCCTGACTCGTGAACCCAGCTGTCTTTCCTCCGCCCTGCTACTCCTAACACGTAATCCACATTTCTGAGCTGTACGCAACTGACATGGGACTTCGTCAAGCAGATCTGTCATAGCCATCTCTTGTTTTGAAGACGTAGAGTGAAAGATAAAGAAAGGTGTTTCTCTGAGGCCTGAATGGTGTTAGTGAGGAGAGCTCTGTTTAGGGTTTGGGTGACCCTGCGCCAGATCTGGGGGATTATATCCTGAATGACCGAGGCCCCTGGCGGTTCCCTCACACATCCTGGGTGTGGCTGATCCGTGGGCCCTGTGAGGAGCACAGTGTCCCTCTTGGCCAGGCTGAAGGCCAGCTCTGTGAGGGAGGCCCATCTGATCTGGGGTAGGCCTGCCTGGGGCTGTGCTGGGCTCAGAGAGGCGGGAAGACTGGAACGAGATCCGAGAGCTTCCCCACATTCAGGAAGGTGATGGGCATTTCCAGGTTCTGAGCAGCATCCCCGCAGTGTGGCAGGACCTCTAGAGGGGAATATCTGCATGAACACAGCAGGGGAGGCAGGCCCAGCCCCTGCAGTGACCTTCCACCCTGAGCCAGCAGGAAAGCATCAGGGGCCAAGAGTGTGAGAACCAGAGACAGCAAACCAGAGCCTGCCACCAGAAGACCAGGGGCCTCCCCTGCTGAGACCCCAGGACTTTACATGACACTGGGAGGGCAGGAGAGAGCCCTGGTAATTACCAAAATAGGATTTCCTTTCAGCCTGGCCAGATTAGATTTGGTTTGAAGTGGGAAAAAGGAAAAGAAACATGACATTTCTTACACCCATCTAATTTGTAAAATCACAATCCATTACCTAAATAAGTCAGGTGAATCCCGACGCTTTTCTTTTCCTTTTTGCCACCTACAATCTGGAAGTAGGTGAGCTTACAGTCTGGGGAAAGGTGGACACCAGGGCCTTACCCACTGCACAGCCCTCAGTGTTTCTGGAACTTGTGTTTCCACTTCTAGTACCATCCCTCACAGATCACAGGTTCACCTGGCCACCTGGTCAGAGAAGTGGACCAAGCATCCGCTCAAGCCACCACCTGGGGGCCTCTGAGGCTCTAGTGGAGGGAGGTTATATAGGGGGTGGGAAGTTTTCCTACCGCTGTCAGGAGAAGATTCTGGGCAGAAAACAGTGTGAACCTTCAACAGAAGTTCCCTGCCCTGTGATGGCCTCCAGGTTTGAGCAAAGTCACTGTCATTTGCTCAGTCCCCCAGGGGTCCTTTTCAACTAATCCACCCCAGGTACCCAGAAAAAGTCTTTGAAATAAATTGTGGTCTGAGGGGAGTTCAGAGGGGTCCCCTGGTCCATGATTGGTTACTCCCAGCCCCACCCGGGAGCTTGGTCATTGACAGTGCTTGAGCTCCTGCCCAAATCAAGAGGGGCTACCCTGATTCCGGAATGCCCTGGGTTCGGAGGCGAACCTTCTCGCCTTCAGCATTTCTCTTGGCACAGAAAGGGCCTCCTTCACCTGAACGCAAGTCGAGATGCAGACAGCAGAGGGAGCCAGCCGCCCGCTGTTGGAGCCCAGGCCGGGCCTCTGACGCACAGTCACCGTTCCAGGGCTTGCTGGCGCCTTCCCATGCAAGCTGGGCACGCAGGGAATGCAGATTGACTAGAGTGAATGCTTCCCCAGGAGTCAGAAGCAGGGCCTACTGCGTTTTGTTTTGTTTTGTTTTGTTTTACAAATTCATGACTTGTGTTGCCCTCACATGCCAACCTAAATAATCAGATGGAAATCCAGGTTTGGTCCATTACTCTATCAGAGACTCACAGTGAAACATTAGAGGGACTTTACCTTCCTTTTTTTTTTTTTTTTTGGCTGGAGCGGAGTTTGAACCGGTCCCCTCCAGCATATGGGGCTGGCGCCCTACCCCTTTGAGCCACAGGTGCCGCCCAGACTTTATCTTCCTTTGAGATTCTTTTGCCATAGACAGTTCGTCTTGGCTGGAACTTGAATTGGTGCCCCTTCCCTTGGGTCCTCTGAAAGGTCAATCTGTGCACAGGCAGGAAAGTGTCAGAGGGACTCTGTTTCTGAGAGCCTTAGTGGGTTGCTTGTAAGAAGCACCTTTTGGTAATGAAGCTAATCAACTCCATAGACGACTATATGACCACACCTGCTTTTTAAAAAGGTGCTCTCAAATGGGTACAGGCGATTGCACTAATGTACACAGCTATGATTTAACAATAAATAAATAAATAAAATAAAATAAAATAAAATAAAAAGGTGCTCTCAAAGTGAGGCTCCCCTGTACTTTGTGTGAGAGTCAGACCATTTCCAGAGAAGGGCTAAGTCCAATCAGAACAATGAACCCAAACCTGGGATACAAGGGCTCTTGAGAAAAACATAAGGAAAAAAGGTGCAGGGAGCAGAGGCGGCCTCCGCGCACTGCCCCTGCCCTGGTAGCCTGTGGGGCACCAGGCCAGGCCTTCTTACCGCTGCCCTTCCACTGAAGCATCCTTGATGTCCTGCTTGTGGTCGCAGTAGACTTCATAGGGCAGGTGCCGGGAGTTTCTGAGGTCGGCACTGTTAGTCCTTCGGCTCTCCCTCCTGTGTTCTTCACTAGGGTAACCTGGTTATTTTTCCAGCCCCACAGCTTCCACCTGGATGCCAGGAGCTTCCAGAGGGACCCCTGCTGCCAACACTCATCAAAGGAGCCAAGTCTGCCTTTGTCTTGCGGCCAGCCCACAGTGGCCCAGGGCCCTGGAGCCATCAGGCCTGGATTCATTCCAGCTGCATGAGCTGGTACTCTCCTTAGCTCTTCTGGACCTCGGTGTCCCCAGCTGTAAAACAGGGCTGCGGGTGTGACTGAGCTCCCAGAGTCACCTGAAGATAGGATGACAGTCGTGAGGTTCTAAGCAAAGAGCAGAAACATGTTACATGCTCGATAAAGTGGACCTCTTGCTACCATTTGGTGGAGGTTGGAGGCGAATTTTGATTTGGTGTAAAAGAACTTTCCAGTGCTTGGAGGTACCTCACAGCAGAGTAGGGTTATTGCAGGTTGTGAATATTCACGTAATCATAAAATTTAAAGCTTTTGTGTATTTTGCTGCCTTAGCTGTGCTAAGAGGATTGCAAGTATTTCCTTTTGCCTCCAGGGAGAGGTTAATGGTTACGCTCTCCCTGCCTTTGAGGAAGGGAGAACTGTGTTTGGGAATGTGGACTCCTTTCGACCACTACACTGCAGAGTAGCCAGGCAAAGGGGAGGGATGGAGAAGTCGAGAAGTCGCTCAGCTGGACCTGGGCAGTAGGAAATGTCACCCTTATTAAGTGTGGCTCAGCCTTTGTACAGCACAGGGGCTGGGGAAGCAGGGACTGGCTGGACATGGCTGAACAGTTGAGAGACATTCCTATCTGAGGATGTCCCTTCTGCCTGTGAACAGCATCTTTCTTTAGAGGGTCACAGTGTTATTGGGAGATGTAGCTGCAGCCTGCGGGTCAGATCATGGTTATGTCTTTTCCTGATTCCACTTCCTGCTGCCCCTTATAGCCCTGACAGGTTAAGGATTTGGACCCAGCTGGCAGAGTGTCTGGCTGAGCTCAAGGCTCATGGGAGGGAGGTACTGAGGGGATTAAGCTGATAGGTGTCAGGGCACAGCAAGCCAGACTGCCTCCTAGTACCTCCAGGTGACAGCCAGGGGGTGTCGTGGCCCTGCAAACTTGGATTCTGATGCATCACTTCCTTGGCAACAGAAGTGCAGCTATCATTGCTGTAGAAAAGGAATCTCAGGAATATTCCTTTGGGGGCTGACTCCCAGCTTTACACTGCACTGGCTGGGTGTTCCCTGGGCCATTGCCCACCAGCACCTTCTTGTCCTTCTGCTAGCATTGAGTGACATTTTCTGAAGGTCATAAGGGCTGCCCCAAACAGATAACAAACCTCACATTCTTAGGAGTGATATGAGGCTCTCTCTTTCTCTGTCCAAGGTGAGCTTGGAGGTTAAACTGCTTTAGTCCCTCTTGGGGTTTGCCATGGGGTTTCTGGGTTAAGATTCTTGATCTTGGTGGAAAGAGGGGACGGGGTGAGGTTGAAAGCCTCTTTCTCTGCCAATCTCTTCTGATGGCAAACCATAGACAAAGCTGATGAGAAAAATAAAAGGGTATATTCCTCTCCTGATGTACCTCAGACAGGCCAGAAGGGAGAGGATTGAGAAGCACCAGGGCCTCACTGTCCAGCACAGATGTTCAAAGGCCTACCCTTGTCCCCAAGACTGCCTGAGAATGGGCTATTTCCCTCGGGTGAAACTAGCATTTGATTGTGTTTCTTGGTATTCTGATTCTGATAGAGGATGTAGGAGTTTATGAGAAAATGGGGTTGACTGTAGTGGGATCCAGAGGAGAAAAGCTGGCTGGTGTAGATTAGAGGTGGTGTGGATTATCTGACAAGCCTCTTCCTGATGGATGGGGTTTGTTTCCCTTTTTCTTGACTCTGGTTTGACAAAGTGTAAGTAAATGATGGCTTGACATTTCTTGGTCTAGTTTTTATTTGATTAAGGGTCTCCCTCTGTTGTCCTGTGTGCAATCGTTAGCTAACAACAACCTCAAACTCCTGTTTCTGTCTCACCATCTCAAGTAGCTGAGACTATAGGCACCTGCCACCATGCCCCACTTATTTTTCCATTTTTTGTAGAGATAAAGATTTTGCTAAGTTGCTCAGGCTGGGTCTCAAACTCCTGGCCTCAAGTGATCCTCTCACCTTGGCCTCCCAAAGTGCTGTAGATACAGATATGAACCACCTGACCTGGCCTAGACCTAGTTTTTAAGAATACTAGCACTTTCTATTTTGGTCTCTTGGAACATTGAGCACCATGCTGAAAGTTTAACAACCTGGCTAGAAAGAGTCTGTGAACAATTTGAGACTAATTTGAGACTATATGGAGATGAAAAGGGGTCCAGCTGAGCTCAGCCTTCCACCATTCCCACCAAAGTGCCAAGAATGTTGAGCTATCTTGGACTTTCCAAACCAACTCACCTTCCAAATGAATATTACTGAGAGACCCCACTGAATGTCAAATGGAGCAGAAGAATCACCCAGCTGAGCTCTGCCCAAATTCCTGACCTTTGAAATGGTATATAATAACATGGTGGTGGGTTTAAGCAATTGATTATGAAGTAGTTAAGTGGCCTTAGCTAACCAGAACACTGGCTAGAGGACAAGGTCTTGACCAGGAGCACTGACTCCTCGGTTCCCTGCTGTGTAGCCTTAGCAGGCAGTCAGGAGGCATTGGATTTTGCTGGGGTTTGCATTTGGAAATGGGGCTTATTTTATTCCTCTGTTGCTTTAGCAAACAGACTGCAAGAACCTTGGGCACAGTATATTTAACAGATAGGTTTGGAGATAAACTGGAAATCTCTTGTCTTTAAACTGCTGAAAACAGAAACCAACTTTGAAATCCATGATTCAAACTGCTCACAGATAACGATATAGCAAGATATTACAGCAAGACACAGCAACATCATTAATGAGATCTGATTAGACCAGAGTGTAAAGTTAACACTGTTACAGTTTGTCCTAAGAAGGGAAGAGTGTTATATACAATATTTAGAAGTTGGTTTTGAAACAAAGATTTTAATTGGTTTCCACTAAGCAAATGCTTCTTGGTTAAAAAAAGGAAAGCCAGGTGTAGTGTGGGGTGAGGCTGAGAATTAGCAGCCACTGAGTAAACGGCTGCTCGGAAGGTACTTCTGCCCATTCCTCATGAGAATGCCTTTCTGGCCAGGCATTCCTCGCCTACTGAGGAGCGGCAAAACATCCAGGCTTCTCAAGTCCAACAGCACCTTCATCTATTACACTTTGCCTTAACATGCTGCTCCCTGGCTCAGAAGAGCTGGCCAAAGACTTTGGAAAGCTTAGGGCAGAGTTCCTCAAAGAGTGGTTCAGACTCTGTGGCTCCAGCCTGAACCTATTAATATCAAATATCAAATAGGAATTTAAATAAGTCTCCAGGTGATGCTAACTCATTCTTAAGTCTGAAAGCCACTGGCTTGGGCTTCTCAAAGCCTCCGTCTTCAGATCTAGCCTTAAGGTACACTTTGCTTCTGCCCTTATCATACATGTTCTTTAACCTGTTTCCTGCATCCTTACCCTATTTATGACCCAGTGTCAATAATGCTCTAGGTCCCTTGGGCAAAGTTCCATGCAGGGGACCAGTAGATTGGGACCAATAAGATTGAGAAAATACTGATTACATATTGGCTCAAACAGCTCTACCATGCACCAACTATTTTACTGCAAACAAGTTATTTGACCTTTTCAGGCCTCAGTTTCTTGGTGTGTAAATTGGGGGCATTAATAGCACCCTCCTCACAGGGCCGTTGTGAGAACTCAATGGGATAACGCATATAACATAATTGCATCCTTGATATCTGTTATGTAGGATTATGTTATGGTGAAGGAGGGGCTGGAAACCATGACACAGGAGGAAAAGTTGAGAGAAGTTACAATGGGGATAAATACCTGACACCTTCCAACATATTATTACTTAGGAAGAGAAGTTTATGTTTGTATAATACGAAGTGACAGGACTGGAAGTGGTCACGAAAATTACAGGGAAGGAAATAGATTTTCCATGAATAATAGGAAGGACTTAGAAGTTGAAGAATAAATGTGCAGCCTCGGGAAGTGGAGAGTCCCCATCGCTGGAGGTACCCAAGCATGGGCAGCTGAACATGTGGTGGGACAGGGAAGAGACTGAATCCTTGGACTGGAGGAAGAACTACATAATTTTAATGATTTCTTTTCACTTTGATTCATGACTCCAAGTTTATTTAAAGAGATTAAGAGTCCACTAATAAAAGGTAAGAGGACAGCACCCTTGCAAAATGGCTCCTGGGCTGGTTCTTCACTTCAAGCTCAGGAGACCACACAATCGCCACTAGCAGTTGGTGACAAAATCTGTTCCCTGTAACTTGTATCTGCTGGTCCCAATTTTGCCTCAAGGGCCACAAAGATCAAGGCCAGTTTCTCTTTCACTCCATGACTTGCCAAACATTTAAAGATGGTGAGCAGTGACCCCAGACCTGCTGCTTCCCTCCCCATCCCCACACCAGGTCTTGTCTTGAGTAGACTTACTTGTTCTTAGTGCCCGTCAATGAAGCCGTTGCTTCTGCTGGTGTCTCTAATTTTAAACTGATGGCATTTCTGGTGCTGGTTTTCATAGGCATAGCCTCGTTAATTTGAAATGTACCTACATTGGGCTGAGTTTATCATTGTGTGAATTTAAAAAAGTTTGCCAAGGGTATTCATTGCCTTAAGATTGCAGAACAATATCTAAGCTTCTTCTGAGAAGTGCTTGTTTTCAAATACCTTAAGCTCTTTTAAAAAATCACCAGGTCAGTCACAAATCCATCCAAGCAACTTTATTAGTATCTTCTTGTTTGTTATTTTGAATAAAATTCACTTCTGAAATGTATTTTCTGGGAGTTTTCACTCCCAAGAACACAGGGTAGGTGAGGGAGTGTGTGTGTACAATGGGGGTGTGGTTTGGGTTTGCTGATGGTAACCAGAGGACATCAGCTCAAGTGTGTGCGTACCAGGCAGGTTACCTAGGTGCATGCAGTGAGCTGGGAGTTCTACAGGGGGTGGGGGGATGGGTGCCACAGAGGAGAACCCATACCCCTCCTGAGCAATTTTTACTTTGCAAAGGGAGTTGGATTTTGTTGGCAGATTTTTTTTGTATCGATTTTCTTAAACACTGACTTACAGCAATGCATAGGAAAACTATGACTGCATGACTCATTAGGGTTTCAGGGGTGCACTAACAAGATCTCTGGCCAGGCAGGGTGGCTTATCCTAGTGCTCTGGGGAGGCTGAGGCAGGGAGAGGAGTCCAGCCTGAGCAAGAGTGAGACCCTGTCTCTTAAAAAATAAAAAAGTTAAAATCATCCAGATGTGTGGTGGGGCCTCTGGTCCCAACTACTTGGGAGGCTGAGGCAGGAGGATTGCTTGAGTCCAGGAGCCAGGAGTTTGGGGTTGCTGTGAGCTATGAGGACACCATTGTACTTTGTTGTCCAGGCTAGAGAGAGACCCTGTCTCAAAAAAAGAAATGTGTAGGGACATGGCCCTATTTTCAAAAACGTGACATTTTGGGTAAGAAAAAGGAATCATAGCTGCATCGACAGAAGACATGAGACCCCTGAAGGAGTACATTTATCTAGAGACAGCTGAGCAAGGTACAAGGTGCTCATGGTATCTGTGAGATCATCAGGTTGAAGATGGGTTGGGAGAAGTACAAATTGAAGGGTAAAATGAGCTGCATTTGTTTAAAAGCAAGGCTGTGCCTGGCAGAGGAGCTGATTAAGAGGCATAATGAGATGTGCTCATTTAGGGTAAGTCATGGAGGGAATTTGAGAGATGCCTGCTCGCAGGACTGAAGGCGAGTGAGACCACTGAAGGGGTATAAGGAGCCGGGTAATGAGAGACGGGAAGGTGAAAGGTGTCTTGGGTCTCAGGTGTGACGACTCAGATGCACAAAGGCATGATGACATATCAGATTTGAAAGGATAGAGGACCGGAAAGGCAGAATCCGACAGGGAATCCAGGCTGGGAGAGGGGCCCCAAGGGGAAACTAAGCACTAGGAAAAAGGCTTCAAGGCTGTAACTATCTTCTCAAAACAGAGCCAGTGCCTTCAAGACTTGGGGCCACAGCTTACATAAAGGGTATGAAGGCAAGCAGCCCTTTCCTCTCCCTCTTCTCGGTGGACAGTCGCAGAGGGAATGGGCAGGGTGCAGGGTGAGCATTGAGGGAGAGGTCTATTAATGTGGCCAGCTATGAGGGCTGGCGCGGAATCTGCTTGTCCAGTAACTCTTAAGGTGTGGCAGGTTCATGAAGACTGGCGTGAGTAGTCTGAATTTGGTAAGACTGTGACTTGAATTCCACACTCTTAGCCTGGAACCAGATCTCCCAGGCTCTGTCCCCCTACCCCAACCCCCTGTGGTGAGGGCTTGACCCAGGGAATCTGCAACTGCCACCCTGCCCCCCAGCCTCTGCTTGCCTCATTAGCACCGCTATCCAAATGGTCAGCCTCCTGCAAGCAGGAGGTCACTCAGGAGGCCCTTGGTAACCTGCCAGCTGGTCTCATAATGAACAGTCCCAGCACCATCTAGGTAACACGGGAATATAAATAGTCAAGTGACAGGAAGTTTCATCAAGTCATCTTTTTAGTAGAAAGGGAAGGTTTTCTTCTAACTGAACTCTTTGGTGCTCTGTGGCTAGATAGCCTGTCAAAATAACACTCAGTATCTGGACGTGGAGAAATGCCTGCACCTTGGCTTCTTTGAAAATTAACGGCTATCCTCCAGTTAACCCTATTCTTCTAAAACAGTTTTTCAACCTTTTTTTCCTCTCACAGCACAGCTGAACTCACGGTGAAACTTCCACAACACACTTAAAATTACGTTGATCCAAAAAAAAAAAAAAAGTACTTTTAATTTCCGTCAAAAATAATTAATGGTCTTCAAAAATTTTTGCAGCATACCAGTTGAACATCACTATTCTAAAGCCCTGCATCATCTGAAAATGTATAGAGAATTTAAGTAAGTTTCTACCCCACACCTGCTCAAGCACAGATCCTGGGGGTGAAGCCAAGGGAACTGTATTTTAACAAATTCTCCAGGTGATTCCTATGCAAGCTCAAGTTTGAGAGTTACTGTTCTAAAATACATAGCAAAGGAGTAAAGCACCTGCCTGATGTGTGAAGTGGAGAGCTCATTGTGACTCTTGCACCCCACTCTGCTGTTAGTACCTCAGGACTCAGTCCTGGAACGATAGCATGAAAGCAAGCATGCACATTCTGAGAGGCAGGGGATGGAAGACACGTTCACGGCGTAGCTACAATTTGCCAGTCACTGCTTTACACATATGGTCCCATTTAATCCTTAATGTGTGAGGCTGTTGCTGTCTCACCAGATGAAAAAACTACACTCCGGGAGGTAATTTGCCTAAGGACACAGATACTAAGTAATGGATGGGGTTTGAGCCCTAAGCTAAGTCATGTAACTTCTTCATCCAAGTATGATAACTCATATGTAAGGGTCATTAGTAGGAAATCCACGTACACAATGCAAAAGGAACCCCACATGCCTGTGCATCACTGCCCTGTAGAAATTACACACATCATACCAGGCTGTGTGTGTGAGACCACGTGCATCATCTTGCACTTTATCCTCAATCTTTTCATTCTGGGGAAGCAGCAGCAGTAGTATTTTTTATTTTTATTTTTATTTTTTGAGACGGGGTCTCTGTCATTTAGCCCAGTGGCATCATCTTAGCTCACAGCAACCTCAAACCTCCTGGGCTCAAGTGTTTCTCCTGCCTGAGGCTCCTGAGTAGCTGGGACTACAGGCATGTACTACCATGACGATCTAGTTTTTCTGTTTTTGGAGAGAAGGGGTCTTCTCTTGTTCAGCTGATCTCCAACACCTGGCCTCAAGCAATCCTCCCACCTCAGACTCCCAAAGTGCTAAGCCACTGCACCTGGCCCAGCAGTTGACAATTGAAATGTTGCACCATGGGTTTAAATCTGGGTTCAGATCATCCTTCCACATTTAACTAGAAGCAAATTGCCTAAGTTTGCTGGGCCTGTTTCCTTTACCCTTTGACTATCATTTTTATCCCCTATCAAAGGAGTTAGAAATTCAACCCAGCTGATCACCTGCCCTAGTTCCAGAGCACAACCAATTGGCCTCCTGGGTCAGCTGGAGGATGAAGACCCTCTACCAATGCAGGCCACTGGCACCTTCCCCCAGAGACTCCCAGCCACGTGCCACACACCCTACAGAAATCATGTGTGAACCCTTAAAACCATGTAAGAATTAGCGTCTAAACACTTTTTTAGGGCTTGGCACCTGTAGCACAGTGGTTAAGGCACCAGTCACGAACACGCGACCTGGCCCGGTCCAGCTAAACAACTGCAACAACAACAAATAGCTGGGCGTTGTGGCTGGCGCCTGTAGTCCCAGCTGCTGCGAGGCTGAGGCAAGAGAATCGTTTAAGCCCAAGAGTTTGAGGTTGCTGTGAGCTGTGGTGTCAGAGCACTCTACTGAGGGCAACAAAGTTAGACTCTGTCTCAAAAAATAAATAAATAAATAAATAAACACCTTTTTAGCATATTAATCAGAATATCTTGTGGCATGCAGCTCCATCTTTAGTCTTCTAATTCTAGAATGTGCAGAATTGCTGAACCAAATAAAATGAAGAAACTCTGTCAACTCCCAATTAGCTGCACCACTGGACAGGAACAGTGACATGGTAGCTTAAAACATGAAATTGGTTCTGTTTCACTTTGGAATGTACTGATTTTTGTTTTCATTTTGCACAGTCTAGTATCAATAGGCATTTGTATTCCCTGACCACAGGACATGTGACACTGAGAGCTCAGAGATGCAGCAGCCCCAAAGAGAGCTGGTCTCAGGGAATGACTACGCTGTGAAAGACCCACACGTGGACAATGAACAGAGAAGCAGTCACAGAGCTCTGCAAGTATGAAATCACAATCCAAAAAGGCAAAATAGCAATTCTCTACAGACACGTGGACAGGGAGTAAAACACTTCATCAACATTCTAAAAATGACAAACTTTTGAGAAAAATCTTTAATCTTAATGGAATTTGATGAGAAAATCAGGATGCACTGAGGGCCAATGAGCAATAATACCAAAGCATTTTAAAAGAGCATTTAAAATGAATTTTATTGTTTGAATTTTACAAGTAGTCTTTAGAGGCTTCAAACAAGAACTCGTTTGCAAACTCTAATAAATAGCTTGCCCCAAGTCCCCAAACAAAATGTAAAACAAAAGGAAAACTAAACGCAGGATAAGCAAGACTTCAGAATGCTTGGGTGTTAGCAGTTATTTCTCATTTACAAAGAGATACCAGGCAGCGTACAATCTCCTTCATACAAGTCAGAGAGAAAGAGACAATTGAAATGTTTACAAAGCACTCCGAAATCTTCCTATTTCCATGATGAAAATGTCACCAGAAAAAAAAAAAAATCCCATGGAAAAATCACAATCAAGAATGAAACTAGCATAAAAATCTGATACTGGGTGTGAGGGGGGAGAAAAGAGGAAAACCCATCCTATTTCTTTCAGGGATGGAGAGAGGAAGGAAAGGAGATTACTCGGGGCAGGGAACTTCTGAGCAGATGCCACTAGATTGCTTAATGTTCCCTTAGACCGGAGCTGCCGCTCAAGGGGCAGAGGGGCCAATCATGTGACAGTTATGAAGGCAAGAAGAGGAGGGTCTCCTTAGGTCAGTCAACACTGGTCAGCCCCAGGTCTCGTGCTCTACAGTCGTGAGGTGCCCAGGGGCCCAAAGCAGCCTGCATCACTACGACAAGAAAAATAGCACATCAATAATTTCTGCAGCAGAATCCTTTGGATGGCCATGAAAGGATGCAGAAAATGCCGTGCTCAAATTTCACACTGGGACATGCAGGTTTCAAAAGTCCATTCTATTCTCACAGTCATTGCTCCTAACAAGCAAGGATTAAAATTCACAAACATTCACCACTAGCTTGTCTTAGTTAAAAATACCAGTGAAATCTTGCTTTGGAGAGAAGGATTTATTAATAGTCATTTAGAGCAAGCCAAAAAAAAAAACAAAAACGTTGCCACATTTTAGCTTTAAAAATCTTAAAAACTATGTATAGTTTTGACCAAAATGCATTTAAAAATGCATATGAAGTAATAAGGTTTTAGGTTGGGGGAATTCTGAAACCTGTTAATGTTCAGAGCCAGGACGCTGTAGAGAGCTTGATTCCAACCTATTGGGGCTCACTTAAGCCGAACACAAAGAGCCCTAAGTCTGAGCAGCACACCTGAGATCATCGTCTTTTGGGAAAGGAAGGAGGCAGGAAGTGAGCTCAGGATGCAGGATTGAAAAGGGGTGTGGCTCCCAGGCAGGATCTCGCTCTGGTTTACCTGACTTGCTGATAAATGACCCTGATCCTGCCACTCTCTGGAAGACAGGTACAGACAGCAAGAGCTCATGCACAAGGAACATAGGCATTTTCTCGAAGCAACTCCCTCTCTAGGCTTTCAGGAAGAAGGTAAGGAAATAGCCCTCTTCACTCCCCAAATAAGTTTTTTTAAAAAAAAAAAAAAAAAAAAAATATTTTCCTAGGAACAATGACATTCATCAAGATAACAAGGGAAAGCTTGGGTTACCTGAAATAGATAAGAAAGCTGATGGAAATAGAGGCAGCTGGACCAGGGGGGCACCCTGGTCCTAGCCCAGTTTCTTCTTAAATACATAACAGATAAAGATATTGTGCAAAAAAATAAAGACATTCACATTTTAGCAGTTAAACTTTTATTTTACTTTTTAAAATTTTTATTCACTTTTTTGTTTTTCTTTTCTACAAAAGGCAGATAATGATTGTTGATCTGCAATTGTTGTGCACTCCCTGAAAGGGGGCAGGGTAGAAAGCTGGGGAAGGCGCGCTGAGAATGCTTTCCCTGGCGTGGGTGAGGAGCTCCCCGGCACTCACGGAGAACACACCCCCCGGCTGCTCCTGCCCGCCTCAGCCTTCCCTAGCTCATGTCGATGGTGTTGAAGACCCACTCTGTGAACTTCTTCAGCTTGTCCGAGGCATTCTGGGACTCCTCCTGCAGCCTCAGGTTGTCCTCTCGCAGGTGCTGAACTTCTGCCTGAAGATGGGCTTTGTCCTCTTTTTCCTGGGAGGTAGGGTAAAGTAGAAGGAATTAAGAGGGGTGGCCCCACCTTGCCCAGCTCCTAGGGACAGTGGCTCTGGATCTGTTCCCACCATCACCCATTTCTCCCCTCATTTCACCTACCAGCTGTATAATCAGCTTGGCATTAGGTGCTAAGACACTGACTCTAACAGGATGTCTTAACTTTCTGGCATCTGGTACCACACCGGAAAAAGTAGAGGTGTCTAGGGCCATACATTAAATACACAAACACTAATGAAAGCTGATGACCAAAAAAAAAAAAAAAGGTCCGTGCATAATTTTCATATCTGCCACTATAGAAAAGCACAACAGTCCTCACATGATCGGCCTGCAGTCTGGACACCCCTGCTACAGGCTAGGCCTAGGAAACAGGGCTTTTACAGGGAGACTCACCTCTACAGGATTAGCTTGGGATGTGAGGACATGACTGTGTATTTTAAAGTCTCTATTAACATGGACTGTCTTTAAAATTTTGGGCAATTGATTTGGGGGCTGTTGTCTTGGGACAGTCGAAGCCACCCAAGAAACAATATTTAGTTCTCTTGGTGCATAAGCCCAAATGAAACAACTACCTGGGAGTCGGGGCTATTGAGGAGAGCTGGGGAGGCTGGGAGAGGGCCCAGACCGGGCTTCCATAAAAGGAACAATTTTTCTGTACATATGACAACAAAGGTCTTGAGTACTGTGTGTTCCAGGGGGGAACTATGCTCCCTGCAGTCCCCTTAACATGTGCATACACAGGAAAAACGCCCACATCCGATTCCACTAACACAACCTAATACGGGCTCTCACAGTTCAAGGGCAGTCTGTGTGGACCGGCAATTTGGTTTGAGAATATGTGGTTTACCTTCTTCAAATCTTCCCGAAGCATCTTCAGCATGCCTTCCAGCTGGTCTACTTTAGAAGCCAGAGTAGGAGAGGAATCTTTACTGCTGGGAACAAAGGACCAAAACATCATGTTTGCAGGAGACTCCATGGCTCTGTGTATGTGTGTGCACGCGTGTTAAATCTGGGGAGGCTATATTAGTAAAATGGTTTTCAATGTCAAATTACTCAGCATGGGGAACCAATGTACGTTTTACTTTAAAAAAGAAAATGGTAATTTTAACGAAAGACAAACAAACTTCAACTATAGCCAATCAATGGCTGCTTTTGTCACAGATGCTGTACCCTCACAACAGAAGAATAAAGGACAATAGTGAAAACGATCTCTTTGGCAGTACAGGAGGTACTTTCTGCAGACACAACTATCAAACAGTAAGATGCATCCTCGGGGAGGCTTTGGGCTCTCTTTGGTGGGCTTTGAAAGGCAAGAGCTTCTCCTGTGTATGTGTGTGTATGGGGGAGGTGTGTGGCTAATATGGGTGGTTACAGCCAGAGCAGGTCTCTGCTCCTCAAGAAAATAACCTTAGCCGCCTGCATAGTTGCAGCTTGCTAAATTATTGTGCCTACATCTTTTTTTTTTTTTTTTGCAGTTTTTTTGGCCAGGGCTGGGTTTGAACCCACCACCTCTGGTACATGGGGCCAGCGTCCTACTCCTTGAGCCACAGGCACCGCCCTATTATGCCTACATGTTAAAACAGTAGTCTAAATACCTTAAAATACCATATATACTCGAGTATATACGGTATTTAAAAAACAAGACCACATGTCTCAAAAGCTTGTCAGTCTAAGCTTAATGTCTTAAATTATGTGCTATTTCAACAAGCAAACAATTTACCTCTCATTTTTTCCCACAGTTAAGTGCCAATAAGGCCATTCTCATGGAGTACCAAAAGAAGTGTGAGCCGGGATGACAGGTCAGCCGCTAGCCCAGCCGAAGGCACTGCTGGGCACGTTCCCGCCCGCAGGGACTCACTGTCCCGTGGTTTAGTGCCTCTGGCTACTTTTCTCCCCACATTCTCCTCTACCTGAATTCAAGCTGCTGTAAGTTTCCTGAGTGATTTCTAGCCAAGTCCTTCAAGCAAAGATTCGCCCAACTAAAGCCCTCTCCTGGGAAACTGTGTAGTGGTCTCTTTTCAGAGGCCAAAGGCAAGAAGTTAAGTGACTCTGGAATTTTCTGGATCATGGAATAAAGGGTATTATATACTTTAAAAATCAAAGTTAAGTTAGAGTTCTTGACCTAAAATGAACTGCACTAACATCTTCTGCTGATTCTAAGTCTACAACAGGCCCAAAATGCAAAACTCACAGTGGTGTGGAATGTCAGGAGGTTGCAGACAGAGGGAATGGTAATGACCAAGACCAGGGGACCAATTAAAAGCTGACAGTGAATGAATTTTTAAAAAGAATTCTCTGCAATCCTGTAAGGCACAACAAGCTGGTCAGGTTCTGCACAGGCTCAAGGCCAAAGATAAGGTGAACGGGGTGGTGCCAGACAGATTCGGCCAGGTGGGGGCGGACTGTGGTGTCCTTCATAAAGCCACTGTGGGCTACCAGTTCTCAGTAGCTCATCTTGATGTCTAAAGGTTCTTCAAAATGCATTTTGTGTCTGCAAGTGCACTGATAATACTTAAAAACTGTATTTAACTCCATTTCATTGTTCTGTACAGACTGAACAAAGCCAAGAGCCGACCTTCACCTTCATCTCCTGTTTCTGTGGAATCCTTTCTCAGGAAAACTGTCGTGGCTCACTTAGACTTCTCTTTGTTGGAAGCCCCACCTTAAGAAGGCACAATTTGGGCTCTCTTCTGACTCTCTGGATTTTTTTAAAGTTCTCATCAGCCGAACAGCAGCCCTCCTTGTTCCAGCTGTCTCGGTGACGAGAAGAGCGCAGCACTGATCTCTTACATCCTTGACAAACCATCCATTATTCTGCCTCCTCGGCCAAGAGCACCTCACTTCCCTGCAGACTTGGTTAGGAGCCCTACAGCGTACCTGTATGACGTCCATCAACCTTGCTTTTCCCGTTTTTGTCTGTATCTGAACATATTTTATAGATACCTGGATTTTTTTTTTGGGGGGGGGGGGAGACAGTGTCATTATTCTGTCACCCTGTCATCATAGCTTGCAACAACTTCAAATTCTTGGGCTCAAGAGATCTTCTTGCCTCAGCCTCCTGAGTAGCTGGGCCTACAGGCGCCCGCCACAATGCCAGGCTGATACCTGGATTCTTAATCAGCCTCAGGTTTTAAGGGAAGACTTCAAATTAATGAAAGTACTCTGTACCAGGCAGTGCTTGCTAAGTGTTCCATGGCTGCCGACTAGTATGTTTTAATAGACAGGAATATCACACATTAATTCAACAACTTCACCACTGGAAACTAAGGGGAAAACAGAAAAATTGGCATCTACATGGTTACACAGAACTCATAAGGTCCATGCTCTTAATCCAGAAGAAATGCCCTGGACTTGAGTTACTGCTTAACCAGCCTGTGGTCCAGCTTTCTAACATGGAGACCTGAAGTGATGAACAGGGAGCTGCCTAAGACTTAGCAGGCATGTTCACAAGTGTGACCATCGATGAAAGCTGGGAAAGAGACCCAAAACCAGACTCTGGGACTGAATAGGAGCCCAGGAAACCTAGTGCAAGGATTTCTCTTACCTGACCTGTTAGGGGTTTAAATAATACTGAATACTCATAAATACAACCTTACAAGCCATCAGGAGCAGTTTCATCACGTTTGAAGTATTTCATTACACAAGGTTCTACTAAATTGTGAAGCGTCTGGCATTGCTGCAACGACCTTCACTCAGCTAGTCCATGTGGCTTCCATCTCCTTTCCCCCACGTCTACTGTCACTGGAGAGGTGGCACATGGTGCAGAGGGTGCCCTTGCCACAGATGAGGTGACCAACCTGCTGTAAGACTTCATCTGGGCCAGAGCCTGGGCCTCAAGCTGATCGCTGTTGGATGCAGCACTCAAGGGACGATGGTTTTCATCACTAGCAGCAAAAAATGAGGCTCTCTGGACTAGAAGGGAGATAAGAAAACAGTCAGTATTCTGGAGTCACATCTCTGGGCCCTCTCTATCAAAGTCAATGAATGGTCTACACTGACGGTCAAGTCTAAGCAACATGCGGGGATGCACTGGGAATCCCAGCTCCCAACCTTCACAGGGGAAGTAGACTATTTCACTGCCTTAGCTACGTGTGGAAGAGGCTTGTAGCATTGTGGTTTCCCCTCATAAAATAGCTGTGAATCAATTTCTAGCCCCCCTCCCAATCAAAGCAGCATTCTCTTAACTCTTTCCCTGGAAACAGGCCTTGCGTAAATTTCCAGACCAAGGCTCAGCAATGACAGCAATGCATTAAAGAGTTAGTCCTATGCTTCCTAAAACTTCTTGAAGACTGTTTTCTACAAGATGCCTGGCCCCTCTAGTGGGCTTTAACTTAATTAAGTCCATGCCTCCTGTGTTTCCAAATATACCACCTTATAATTTAAACCAAGCAAAAAAAATCAAAGGTGTAAAAATTTCTCCCATTAAAGAAACTAAACGCCTGTCATTTTATATGAAGATGATTAACCACCAAAGTAAAAGTTAGTGCTGGGGAACTTCAATCAGTCAAATAAACCTGAAGAAGGCAGTGAGGACCCGCGGTGCCTGCTCCACGCCACCTGCCTGACTATGGCCTCCCGTGGCCGGTCTAATAATGTTCCCCACACAATGGGAACCTGACTGAAAGGCAACCTTCAATTCTTCCAAGTAAGAGTAAAACCAAAAAATAATCAATCCCCTGCAATCGTAATTTTATAAAAACATTTCAGAAGGATCTTAGAAAAAAGTCTTTGCTCAAAAAAAGGACATTTGAAAACTGATGATGATCCATAGGTTGCATTTTAAGGTTCTGATTTCAGCAGAACCAGTCTGAGGACAGGCACTTGAGTGCCCACGTCTGAAGTGAGCACACAGCTGGAAGGTTGGGGAAGGGATCATGGGTCAGATAAAGCACTACCTTGTGCAGCAACCTGCGTAAGAAGGGCAAGCAAAGGGCCCGGCAGTGTCAGAACGGGGCCTGGTGGGCAGGACGAGCCCTCTGCTGCATCTGCCACGTGAGCAAAGACCCTTGTTGGACACATGTTCTTCCCTGTTGAGTGACAGTTGAGATTTCTCTGCCTTCTCATATATGAAGGAGGTCAGACATTCATGTCATGAGTTCCTATATAGAGGAAACTCCTGGTTCTATCGGATTAAATAAAACAAGTGCCTAAGTGACTAACTTAGGGTCTGGCTCCTCCCGAGTACTCAGTAACTATTAGCTCAGCTGCTTTCTGGCCTGCTGCTGAAGTGCTTATGTGGTCAATGTGCCCAGACTCGATCACGCCACCAGCGCACTCCAAGGAGGCCCCAAGGGATCCTGCTGCTTGCACCTGCGGTGGACTCACCCTCATAGGCTTTGGCAGCGTCTACCAGGTTGGACCAATCTAGATCCGCAGCAGTGTCAGGCAGGGGCATCAGGCCGGGGTCAGGCATGGGTTGCCTTCGGGTCTCCTGGACATCGGTGAGGGAGCTGTCCGAGGCCGAGAACTCTCCTGTTGGAAGGAACAAATGATAAGATACTTCTCACGCCCACAGGAGCACCCCTTGGAAACTTGCCTGATTTCCTATCACAACAGATGTGTGAGCTACTTGCCACTGTAATCAATGTCCAGTCTAGTGAGCCATTAGTAGCCACTCTAAAGCTGACTCGCAATAGCAGTTGGCTTCCTCTAGTCTGCCTTTGCTCTTGTGTTTTTATAACCTTCCATCGTCTCCCTTCTAGTCCCAAGTCATAGGAAAGATAGCTGTGTGCTGAGGTCAAATGCTTGTGTGGGGCTGAGCAGCGCTGGCATCCAGCTTAACTTCATAGAGTCAAAGGGGATGCAGGCAGGGAAAAGGGGACCTACTTCTCAACAGAGAGCTAGATGTGGGAGTCAGGCCAGGGATGTTTATTCCCCAAAGAGGAGATGACAGGGCTTTTATCTGGACTGGGAGCAGGATGTGACTGCTGCTCCACGGACTCTCTGTATCCCTGGAACTGGTGAGGGGCAGGTACACCCCGGAGGCAGCCCACTGATTCCCATGTACAAACCCGCGCACGGTGGGAGTGAGAGGCGAATCAGCTGAGCTAAGTGCTAGGATACTGGGACAATTAATGCAGGAAAGTGATTGTGGCGGTGGCATTGGCATTATTCTCTTGCCCAAGGACACAGGGTCATTATACAAACAACTCTTTGGATCAGTTTTGGGTTGCAGCAGTCTAACATCCTAAGCTCTTTTTAAGCAGACGATTTGTGGGATACACGTTAAACCATCCCATCAACTCGCTGACATCTTGACGACTAGCCTCTGCTTAGCCCGGCACAGGGAGGAACGGGTGCCATGAGCCACTCTGTGCCACTGAAAGCACACTGCTACTGCTCAAGTTCATGTAGGAGGGCAACACAGAGGGCAGGCCAGAGGGAGCCAGGGAAGACGTAGCTCAAGCAGCAGAAACTGGGTGGAACTGCAGAGTGCAGAGTGTGCAAGCCGTGAGAAGGGCCGCCCTTGGAACGTGGCTGCAGCATTAACAACCATGCAAAAGTAAAACTCTCAGTTAAAATCTGTGAGTGACTCTAGAAATATCTGTTTACAAGGAGTTAAAAACTTTCATCTATTATGACGACCTGGTAAGCCTGAGTATATTAAGTGCTTGTTTTCCCTTTCAAATTATGTCAAGAACTGCTCTGAAGTGCAGCTGCTAGTTATTAATGTGCTTAAAATTAGCAAAATTATGAGTAAATGGAAGTCAACAAATACTGCAAGATATTAAATGTTCAGTTCTATTTAAACTCGTTCCCACCAAGAGGAAGGAGGAGGAACAGATAATTCTGTATGTCACTCACAACCCTCTGCCCCAATTTTAACACTGGGGCCCAAATTTCCATGTGGAGAAGAAAGAAGTCGCTTCTCCCCACCTCCCAACACGTCGGTGGAAGTCACCAAACAAGGCACGGATTGCGCGGGTCAGGACATGAAGTCACCGCAGCTGCTGATTTCAAGAGAGCAGGAGGAGGTGACCAGACAAGGCAGCCGGTTCCTTCTCTTCCTCTCCACAGCCCCTCAGAGGCCCAGATGGGGCTTTAACCTGGGGCCTTCTCAGCTGGACAGGGACCATGTGTGGCTGGCAAGTTTCCAGAATATGAGCCTCTGGCCAGACAGGGCTGCCCCTGACAGGACACATGCAGGGAAGACTTCAAGAAGGGTTTACTTTATTATTGCAAAGGCACAATAAAAGGGGCAGGGAAACGAGTGGGCAGAAAATTGTAGTTGCAATGGAATTCGGGGGAGAGTGGCCTTGATACAGGGCGAGAAGAGGAAAGAAATGTTTGGGCACATTGGGACACTTCCAGGAGATTTTTTCTGGAGTCTGATGACAAGTGGTCCATTCTTGTGTCAACTTTGGTTGATCTGGTGTGACTTCCTAGGACAAAAGGGAACCAGATTTAAGCTGTAGGTGGAAGGGGGAGGGGGCAGGAAAGGCTGGCATGACCTGTGAGCGACATTTGCCAGGGCCAGGAGGAGAGGAGGAGACTGTGCTACTGTGAGCGAGACGGGGACAGGCAGCTCTGCGTGGGCTGAGCTCAAGAATAAGGCAGGGCAAGCATAAGACTGAAGGAAAACATTGTTCCAGAAAAGCAGCAGAAGGAAAAGAAACGTGGGCATGAAGGGACACAAGACACAGAAATCCTGCAGCAGATTTGCAGGAGGAAAAGACCAGATTTAAATCCAGAGTTCTAGAACAAGGCCCTTCCTGAACACAGTACCTAGTTAGGTCATAGAGCGAACAAGGCACCTATGAACCAAAGGGGAGCACGCGGGGGTGCCCCACTATCAGTATGCCTTTCCTTAAATGCTACTCAATGCATCAATGAACGAGTCAACAAAAGATGGTTGACAACACAGGCAATGTCCTTATAGCCTGGAAAAGACAGAGCCACGGCAAGTCTGGGTTCTGAGGGTGGCTACAGGAAGATCACAACTCTAAGAAGCAACTAACTTGGTGTTAGCCATATTTGCTCAATCTAAATGGATGGATGGTTATAAGAATACCAATTCCTGTGGCTGGGTGCAGTGGCTCACTCTTCTCATCCTAGCATTCTGGGAGGTCCAGGCGGGTGGACAGCCTGACCTCAGAAGTTTAAGACCAGCCTAAGCAAGAGTGAGACCCTATCTCTACTAAAAATAGAAAAACTAGCCAGGTATCATGGTGTACACATGTAGTCCCACCTACTTGGGAGACTGAGGCAAGAGTTGCTTGAGCCCAAGAGTTGGAGGTTGCTGTGAGCTGCGACACCACAGCTCTCTACCCAGGGCAACAGAGAGAGACTCTGTCTCAAAAAAACCAAAAAACAAAAAAACCAAAGCCCAATTCCCAGACAATCCTTTGGAAATTCAAATTCAGGGATTATTGAGTAAGTGTGAGACTTAACAAGCGTTCCAGGTGACGCTTGTGTTCTGGGATCACAGGGAGAGAGGGTGAGCCATGACTTCCTCTAGTGACCATTCTCTGAGTGTGAGACCTGCAGGTGTGTGTGAGGAGGGTGTGTCCATGGCCAGCAGGGCTGCCAGCTGCAGCTAAGAAGTGCCCTTACCATGCAGTGACTTCATCCCTAGTGTGTAGGAAGGCCTGCGCAGCGGCAGAGACTTGGGGAGAGACGGGTAGGTGCTGCTGAAGAGCACGTCGTTGGGCAGCGCCTGGTCCAGAAGCGAAGCCCTGGAGGGGAAGAAGTGCTCCCTCTGGCTGCTGTAGATGCTCTCGTCGGACAGCGTTCTGTGCAGGGCCCGCCGGGAGGTGGGGGTGGTGGGGAAAGGAGTCTGGGGAGAGGAGAGCGCGTGGAACTGGAGAACAGCGGGAGACAAGAGGAAATTAATTTTCTGCTTTAGACACCTGAGATGAGTCCCAGCAGGGAACCGTCAGGCCCACCAGCTACTTGTACATCTGCAGAGAGCTGACCCGGGGGGCCCAGTCGTTATTTCTCTGAAGTTCAGCCTGCTGCCCACTGCCTACCAGTGCCCCGTACTCAGATGAGTGAGGGAGGGCCTTTGTCAATATCATGTTGTGGTTAAGAATAGACTTTAGGGTCAGACAAATGTCCGTTCTATTTGAATCCTATATGTCTCACCAGATCACAGGGTTTCTCTGAGCCTAATTCCTCATCCACAGAAGAGGGACGACAACTCTCAGGGTTATTGTGAGGATTAAGTGAGATGGTGCACTGATTACCGGTGTCAGAGGCCTGATGAAATAATGTCACAGCCCAGGGCAACACCTGCAGACGCCTGCCAGATAATAATAATGTGTTTGTGGGGCAATAAGAGCATGTAATCATTGAAATATATTAACTCAGATAATAGGTGGCTCTCAATAAACAGCAACTACTCAGTCACACCAGCTGAACCTTCAGGCGGATGTACGTCATGAGTTTTAGAGAGAATTTATTTTTGTAGGTGCATTTCAATCCATGAAATAGTAACAGGAAGTCAGCTTTATAAAGGACAAATATTTACACATTTATCTGTAAATAGCAAACAGTTTCAGATATATCTCATATCTTTTGCTGATGTCTTTTGCCTTTGTGACCAAATTTGATTTTACTTGAGATTTTTCTGCCAATCGCAAGCTTCTGAGAAGCCCTTTCATTGAGACACAATACACAGGTGAACAATATTTAAATGTCTAGCTACCGGAAAGTCCTTAACAAGAAAGAACTTCCTAACACACTCAACAGGAACCTGGGGTCATTGTGATGAGGGACACAAATCTTGTGGCCTCCCTATGAACAAATTCCCTATATATGAAGAAGAAAAAAATTATAAAATGTATGTGGTGGGTGTATAGGTGATCACTGTATAATTCTTTCAACTGTATGTCTGAAAAATTGCCCAATAAAATATTGGAAAATTAAAAAGAAAACAATAAAGAATTGAGGCCACATTCATTGTGACGGGGGAATAATGTGGAGGTATGAGGAGGAGGGCTGAGTCACTGCTGGAGGAAAAGCCACTGTTGAGGCTTTCTGTGACACTTTTCAAGGGGCAGAGAGAGAATGATTTAGCAATAGCTCCATTTGGTTGATTGCAGACCCCAAAACGCAGAGCTAATGCTCTGGACCTAGCGTGCTTCTGTGTAACAAGGCAAGGGTTTATCAAGTCCATGCTACCCCCAGCTGTGGTGTGCACAGCTGCTGCACACAAAGGAAACAATTATTAGTAGAACACATTGAGATGGTGGCCAAGGTGTAACCAATTAAGTAAAAATTGTGTTCACTTTTAAAAATTCATGATGAGTTAAATACAAGGTATATACCTGTGAACTTGTCTAGAAAGCTAAGCTGCTACAGTAAATACTTTTCAAGGGAAAACCTGGCGAGGAAAGTAATGCTCTCCCATCCTATTCTGTGGAGAACAGTAGGCATGAGGAGGTTAAATAGCTTGAGAAGTATAATTAAAAAACAAAAACAAGTCGTTCACCTCTCCTCTGTCTGCAAGGTTCTAGGACTATCACATCTGCCTACTGGGCCATCTCAGATCTCTGTCTTCAGGGACTGCTGCTCAATCTTCTTAGCACCTCTATTTTTAGCAAAGGCATTTCCTTTTCCAGTAAGCACCCGCTCCTTGCTGGTTTTTACAGGCAAGAGATTCTCCATCAATTCTAGTTTCAGCCTCTTTGGGAATTATTAATATACTTCAAGGCAGTAAGCAGTACCTTGAAGAGACCCTTTGAGCATGTGCTTTATTAGAAGTCACACTATCCACCAGGCACGGTAGCTCATGCCCGTAAGCCCAATACTCTGTGAGGCCGAGGTGGGTGGATAGCTGGAGCTCAAGAGTTTGAGATCAGCCTGAGGAAAAGAGAGACCCCATCTCTATTAAAAACAGAAAAACTAGCCAGTGGGGTTGTGGCAGGAATGTATAGTTCCAGATACTTGGGAGGCTGAGGCAGGAGGATCACTTGAGCCCAAGAGACTGAGGTCACCGTGACCTATGATGCCACAGCACCCTATCCAGGGTGAAGGAGTAAGACTGTCTTTACATACATACATACATACATACATACATACATACGTACGTACGTACGTCACAACATTCTGCACTAAAGGGAGGCAGGGAAGAAAGCGGAGGGAAGCAACCCGCCAGGACGCTCTCTACCATTAAAAGGTAGTCTTGTCTGAAAGTGCTGGGGTGGTCCCTCACCCCCATCTGTCTTCAACTCTGGTTTTAAAGGAATGTAAACCTACCTGCTTCCTGAGGGTATCCCACACCTTCCTTGCAGGTGCTGCCAGCCCCTGGAAGACAGTCCCAGAGGAGTGGACCAGCAGGCCTGGAAGGGATTTTGGAGTGTGCTCGGGATGGAGTGCTAGGGGTCCTTATAGCACCACCACTGGGAGTAGTTCAGGTGGGCCCTGGACCCAGAAGCCCCTACTCCCCCAGCCCTCCCATTCTGCTTTCTCAGTTGTATGCATTGGGCTTCCCTATGTGGTCTTATTCATTTTTTGATGCTGAGTCTCACTCTGTCATCCTGGGGAGGGCGCTGTGGTGTAGCTCACAGTCAACTCTATCTATTGTGTTCAAGAGATCCTCCTGCCTCAGCCTCCTGAGTAGCTGGGGACTATAGTTGCCCGTCACAACACTTGGCTAGATTTTCTATTTTTAGTGGAGACAGTGTCTCGCTCTTGCTCAGGCTGGTCTTGGATTCCTGGACTCAGACAATCCACCCCCCCCCCCCAGTCTCCCAGAGTACGTGTAAACCACCATACCTGGCCTTAATTGTTTTTTAAAAGGGGGTTCCTGAGCTTTAATCACTTGGGCACCACTGATCTACTCCTGTCCTCTATTTCACAGCCAAGAAACAGCCTGGGGAAGTGGCATCTTGCTTCATATTGGTGTCCTGTCCTTGTCCTCTTTCCATTGCTCCTGGCCACTGATGATAGGTGTCATCCACACTCACACTAAGCTGCTCCTGAGCACCGAGCCACGTGCCGGCTCTTCCCTTGGCTTACACCTGAGAGCCCTGGCTGGCAAGCAGAACTAAAGAACAGTCTGCACTGCTGTCTGTTCACTCGCCCAACTGTAGCTGCCCTTGGGGGAAATAAGGTTATTCCATCTCCGACGGCCTGTGCGGTCACAGCTCCACCATTGTTCTTGAGGCAGGAACTCCACAGCAACTACCTGGGGCCTTGTCACCACCCACCTACAGCGTTCCTGGCAGCCCTGCCACCTCTGGCAGCACATGCCTTGCTCTGCTGGCAAACGAGCCTGGGAGTGACCCTGCCATTTAATATTAACCACAGCTTGGTGGAAGCATTGGCTCCCCAGGAAAGCCACTGTGTCATGTGAGTGGGCTCCTTTGCTGACAGCCCCAAGCTGGCCAGGCCTAGGACCCTGAAGCAGCGGCTTGGAACCTTGAGCCAGAAGTAGCCTGGAAGGCCTCTTGAGGGCATGCTGGCCTCACTGACACAGCATAGCCATGGCCACTCAGAGGACACACGGAGCTACTTAGCAGAATCGTCTGTAACCACACTAGCCCTAGGAGGATGAAACTCGAGAGAAAAAACAGCCAACTTGAGTTCCTGCTTCCAGCCTTCTCAATGCAACGGTTTAGCCCACAGTAGCACTTTCTTTGCAGAAGGTCTCATGTTTACTTTGTGTTACTTTACACAAAATAAAGTTTCAAATAGGAATGCTAAAGGAATTCATTTGGGAAATAAAAGCCAAGACCTGAAATAAGAGCAAAACAGACATTTGTCTTCAATTATTTCCACCGTATGAGTGAATCAAAAGAATGATGCCCTTTGCCAAAAATGTTCAAATAGGAACTGGAGAAAAGATTCCTTTTCAGGGCAGGTTTTATTTTCCTCTAACCTCAAAGGAAAAATCTGAAATATTTTTTATTTTGAAACTGGCACTTAAAAATTTTAATATACCTCTTTGGGTTTTAATGGATAAAGAAAGGAGTTTCAAACACTATTTTTTGCAAGGTTGCCAAGGAAACCACTTGTACCCTGAATGATGAGTCAGAACAGTTAAGTGCGGGCTTATGAAACGGAAATAACAGAAATCAGAAATGGCTACATACAGAAAATGATTTATTCACGTAACAAATCATGTTAATAAATCATTTATTTCTAGGTACACCACCAGAGTGGTCTCTGAGCTACATCTGATTCCTGTAAATGGTGATTTTTAAGTTTAGGAGGTATTATATTCCCGACCTATCTGGAGGAAACATCCTAGGAAACCCTAGGATGTGGTCAGGGGGGTCTGGAGGCAATGCCCTACACAGCTGCTCCAGCTTGGCATGCCTCTTCTCCCCTGATCACAGTTTGAAGATGGTTAGTGGTTAAGCAAATATTCTAGCTTCCATTTTCAATCAATTCTCAAAGTTCTTCTTAAATTAAAGCTTTCTAGTCACTTCAAACAGACTGTAAATCATCCAACTTAAAGCCCAGAGAACGGAAAACTTCAAAAATGGCTGCCACAACTTTCCTAGGGGTGCGCTCCTTCCCCTGTGGCCACTCGACACACCTCATAGTGCCTTATAGGCAGAGCGACCACCTTTAGGCCCAGCTCAATCCCCAGAGGTGTTGAGACCACACATGTTAAAACCCGAGGGAGCACAAAGCCTTAAGTGAGCTCCCAGCTCCTCCAGGCTGAGGGGAGCACAGCAAACCTTTCTGTGCGGTCACACAGAGGTTTGGCCACGGCTGTACCAACGTAAATGCTGAACAAGCATTCAGACAGGGTGCGAGGAGAGACTGGGTTTCAGAGGAGGCCTTTATAGTCTGGAATTCCGAGAGAGGAATATAGAGAGAAGGCTTTACAAAGTAGAGCTCTGTAAATTCAGAAGGTGTGAGTGGAGACCGAGTTTGCTGGCTGAAGCTGTCTGTTTACTCTTGGAGGGGCAGCTGACAAGAGTGCATGTCTAGCAGGTAGGCCGGTCCTGGGAGTGAGGACTGTGTCATGGCCAGACTGGTCCTGGGAGTGAGGACTGTGTCAAGGCCAGGCCGGTCCTGGGAGTGAGGACTGTGTCATGGCCAGGCCAGTCCTGGGAGTGAGGACTGTGTCATGGCCAGGCCGGTCCTGGGAGTGAGGACTGTGTCATGGCCAGGCCGGTCCTGGGAGTGAGGACTGTGTCATGGCCAGCTTGTTTGTGTGCTGGCTGGTTAGGGAGCAGAGGCAAGGCCGGAGTGCAGAGTACTGTGGGCACACAGGGCAGGAAGCAAATGGCGTTTGTGAGAAGGGGGACCCTTTGAACAAGAGACACTGAAGTCCTGTGGATAACCGTCTGGCTGACAAGGGAGCCACTGGCATGTGTTGAGTCCTGAGCATCAACGGCATGGACGTGACGGTTAAGGTGTCAGTGCTGTGGGGAGGATACACTGGAAGAGGAAACACTTGCACAGTAGGGATAGGTTCAGAGAAACCAAGCCTAGAGAGATGTGGCTGCTGGGACTGCTGCGCATTTAAAACACCTTGTTCTACTTACTGGGAAAACTGGGTGATGGCAGCATGTGGGAGCCAGCCAGGAGGAGCTGGCAAGCAACACTCTCTGGGAGGGGCGACTATAGCAAACAGCCCTCAGGTTTGGCTTCTGAGTACCTTACCTTAAAATTCTTCTGTGATTCAGGAGTTGGGCTTTCAAAGTCAATCAGTTTCTTTAGGTCCTCCTCAATGGTGGACTTGGAGGTTGGCTTAGGCGATGCCCGGAGGTCCCTGGTGGAGGCACGCAGCCTTGTGTGGGCTATTTCATTGCCATCACTCTGATGACGCCTTGAAAGAAAGGGAAGAGATGGTAGAAACCAAGTCAATAAGGTTGGCTCAAGGACACAGTGGGCTCTGAAGGATGTAGCTCAGTAGAGCAATATTTAAGGAGAGAAAAAGAGAATTATTCTGTTTAATCACATCAGAATCTACTTAGGTGAATGCTTGTTAAGGAAACAAAACCAATTTGAAACACAAAATAAAATCTAATGAACATGACTCTTATAGAAAACTATTAATTCTACTAAGCCAAAATTAGCAATAGACTTAACTGAAAGAACACAAGGTATGAATCCCAAATGCAACTTTTGCACAAACAACAACAAAATAAATGCACAAATCACTTAATTTTTTTTGCTATACTCCTTTGTCAAAGTCTTAATGGCAATGTACTCACTCACTTCCTAATACTCCCTCTGGGGCCTCCTGGCTCAGTTCAGAAGAACTACCCGGGATTAATAATAATCAAAGAGATTAGTGTGGTCTTAGTACCAGAGGCTTAATTATTCTGAAGTGTGTCCTTTAAACACACTCTTTTCTAGGAGATCTGAGATTCTCAAACCTAAATGTTTTGTAGTACATCTTATTTAAGGAATGAGGCAGAGAGTTAATTTAGGAAAAAAAAAAAAAAAAAAACAATCCCCTCTACCAAACCAAACCTACCACCTCTCTTAGCCTGGCCTCCTTTGATGTAAGAAACTGCCCCAACCTTTTCTGATCTCTGTCATGTTAAAAGCCAGTCGCCCACCAAGAGAAGCAAAAGAACTCTTACTTTCTTGTGTCCATAAATCCCACGGAGTTTATTGTTCCTTCTGGTTTTTTCCATCCAATTAGGTATTTGCTAGTAGCGCCCTGGCGAGGGTAGAAAGTCCTGGGACCAGAGGAAGAGCAGGATGAGGGGAAGGACGGTGCGAGCTGTGAGGCGGCAGCAGGGTGAAGTTCTTCTTTGGGTGAACTTCGGGCACTGGTGAAAACCACTGGGCTGGCAGAGTGTCGGGAGCTCATGGTACTGTGGAGGAGGAGGATGAAGACACCATGACCCCCACATGCATCTCAGGGTCACGACGTCCACTGTGAAGTGGCGTCCAGGGTACAGGTGATGGCCAGGTTAAACAATGAATTTCTCATAAAACGTTAATGCATATGAATGGCTGGCCTTCCTTGCTTTCTTGCTATAATTTAAATGTCTGTTCTCAAGTGACAGATGGTTACTAGGGCTTAGTCTGCACTTTGAGTTAGAAAGTAAAAACAGTTAAGATCATCAGGGACACCTTCAAACACATGGACACACCGACGTTTGTCACAGGGAAGTCGAGAAGCAGAAAGAGATAGAAGAAAGAGCAGCAAACGGTCCAGCAGTCTCAGTCCACTGTCATGAACCAGGGTCATGGCGACGCTCTCCAGGCCCAAGCAGAGCAGAGGAGATGAGCCTGACTCAGGGACGCAGCTCCTAGACTCCCATTCCCAAGGCCAAGTGTGCATAGTGAATTTTCCATCCCAATGGCATCTGAGACTGACACTGGCTCTAAAACGCTGTTCACTGGTACATTTCAAATGTTGTTAAAGATTACAAAACTAAGTCCAGGAGACTTAAAGAAGTCTAAAATTCAGGGGTTTCTAAAGTGGTCTGAAACAGAAAAAGGCACAATTTTCAAAGATGAGGATGAGAGTTTTATTTGACTACAAAGGTGAGGGGCCTTAAACTGTGGGATCTCCATACTTGCTGCCAAGTGGCGTCACAGGACCCACATTCACACTGCTTGAGCCCTGCCGAGCTCTCCAGCTTGGGATGAGACCAAAGATGGTTGACTCTCACTAGCAGTTTTAGTTAACTGCGCATGGTTCCAAAGCCTTTCTCAAAAGCACTTTCGTTTGCCAAAACCCAAAGGTCCTGATCTGAATAAAGTTATCGCCTTTAGTTAATAATAACTCATCACTATTGATTCTTTAGCCATCGTAAATGTACTGCAGTGACATAAGCTGATGATAACAGGAGAAACTGGGCAAGGGATATGTGGGAATTCTCTGCACTGTCTTTGTAACCTTTCTGTAAATCTGAAACTATTTTCATATTAAAAAGTCCTGAGATAATACATTTAACAGTGAAAATGAACTGTGATACCTTTACCTAAAACTTCCCATAGCAATAAATTCCAGCTGGATTGTATATTTAAACGTAGACCTAAAAATCCTGGGTGGGCACGAAGGCTAATGCCTGCAATCCCAGCACTCTGGAAGGCTGAGAAGGGTGGATGGCCTAAGCTCAGAAGTCTAAGCAAAGTGAGACCCTGTCTCTACAAGTAGAAAAACTAGCTGGGTGTTGTGGTGAGCGTCGATAGTCCCAGCTACTTGGGAGGCTAAGACAGGAGGATTGCTTGAGCCCAAGAGTTTGAGGCTACTGTGAACTACGATGCCACAGCATTCTACCCAGGGTGACAGAGTAAGACTGACTTAAAAAAAAAAAAAAAAAAGAAAAAGAAAAATTAGCTAGGCATGGTGGCACTTGCTGCAGAGAAGGCCGAGGCAGGAGATACCTTGAACCCCTGAGTTTGAGGCTGCAGTGAGCTTTGATGACATTACTGCACTCCAGCCTGCATGACAGAATAAGACCCTGTCTCAGGAAAAAAAAATCCTTTATGGGCCAGGCGTGGTGGCTCACGCCTGTAGTCCCAGCGCTGTGGGAGGCTGAGGTGGGTGGATTGCCTGAGCTCAGAGGTTCGAGACCAGTATGAAGAGAAGTGAGCCAGAGTAAGACCCCGTCTCTAACATCAAAAAAACTGAGCATCGCCAGAGGAAGAAGAAAATGAACAACAAAAAAGAGTACTTCAAACAAAGAACATACAAGCAAGTTGAAATTAAAAAATAAAAAATAAAATCCTTTATGATAGAGGCAGAGGCCTCTTTACTCTTTAATAGGATCAAAAAGAAAGGAGTGAACTGCATTACAATGGAGCACTTCTATTTGTCAGAAGACGGTTTAGGAGAATATGTGCAAAACACACACCCAGCAGTAGGCCCCACCCAGAATGCAGAACTAACTCCTATGTGCCAACAAGACAGACAGCCCTAAATAAAAATGGGTATCTCACAAAAGAGGGTGCCTAAAAGACTGATAAACACTGGTGCTCAACATCATCAAATACCAGACAAATGAAAATTAAAATCGCAATGAGGGCCCATTCCACACTCAGCAGGATGGCTAAATTAGACAAATTTCAAGCTCCAGAAAGGGTGGGAAGCAAGTGGAAGTCTGATGCTCTGCTGTTTAGAGTGCCACTTGTCACAACCACTTTGGAAAACCAGTAAAGCTCAACACTTGTCTGTCATATGACATGGGTATTTTATTCCTAGAAACTCAAAAGAAGTGTATACCTATGTGTACCAAAGGCCACATACAAGAATTCATAATATCCCCAACCGGAAACAATCCAAATGTTTGATTAAATGTTCATGAGCAGTACAGTGGGTTTGGTGTATTCTCACAGTGTAAATACAATACAGCAATGGAAATCAACTGGTGCTGCCTGCAATACACAAATAAATATCACCAACATAAGGTTGGCATCAGACACAAAATAATACACATGATATGGTTCCATCTTTGTAAAGTCCTGAAATAGGTAAAACGAGTCTAAGATTTTAGGATTCAGGATTGCATTCACCTTGGTGAGGAGGTGCACGGGCTGGGGAAGGAACGATGGGTGATGGGGGGTGAGGAGTGATTTTGGAATCTGGTTCTGTTCTGGCTTTTGACCTGGGTAATGATTCATATGGGTATGAAAATGTATCTGCATATACACTTATGGCCTGTACTCTTTTCTATATGTATGTTATCTGTCAATAAAAACACATCTACAAGGAAAGCAAAAGCAAATGACCAGAAAGAAGTCTCTGTCCGTCCATGAGACTCTGCTGGTGGGGCGAGGCAGGATATTGGTGGGGGAAGACTAGATAGAGCTAAGATGACCTGGAGGGTTTTCCATACTCCTGGGCCCAAACACAACCATCTACGTTATTTCTGTAAGAGGGAGGAACTAGGCTCAAACCTTGCAAAATCCACAATAATATAAAAATGACTACTCTTACTCTAATCCCTCTAACAATCCCCCCCCCCCCCAAATTTTTCCAGTTAGAGGAAGAAATAAGCCATCCCTCACAAAACCTCAAAGGGCAGCATCAATTTAAAAGCAATGCACACTTAGCTCTTGATAACAAACATCTCATATATTTGCTTCTAAAATTGAGAAAAAGGAATGCAAAATTTTTCTGTAAACGTAGGATATTAAATCAGTAAGAACAAAACCGTAACTGTGTTATGGAAAGGATGCTGAAAGTAGAAAGGTGAACCAATGACAGAAGGAAGCAAGGAGACACATCTAGAGGCAGTCGAGCTTGTGAGGACACCAGAGACCCTGATTAGCAGCCACGTGTTTTAACACTGGGATCATCTACGGAAAGGTGCTTCTGAAATGTCAGAGGATGGGAGCTCTGGGCACAGTTTAAACAATACGACGGGCTTATGGCCACTTGTTAGTTACTTAGGGCTAAGATCTTATCTTTGGTTTGCAGATTCTTTTTCACCAGACTCTATCTTCCTCATACACACTTACAACAGAGATGTGAGGTCCTAAGCTTCGACCCTGGCTAGTGTCTGAAGCAGATTCCAGTATAACAAAACAATGCCTTGCATCTCTGGTCTAGGGTACTCTAGGTGCTTGGTTTAACTGCCTTCATTAGAATCCACACGTGAGGTCGGTTCTCAGACTTTAGCATGCTAAAATGCAGATGGCCAGGCTCCCTCCCCTCCCGGAGACTCTGATTCAGCAGGTGAGATGGGGGCTGGCAAGGGCATAAGAATTTCCACTTCTAACACTTTCCCAGAAAATACTGTGATCTGTAACCTACACTTGGAAAACCACTGCGCCAGAGGTACACTTGAACTGCCACATGTTAACATTCATCAGCATCAAGCATCTCGACATGGTTAACACTGGTATTCAAAACGCAGGAGATTTCAAAGACCAGTGCTTCATCAAAATAGAAATAATTAGCCAAGAGACTAGAAAGTAAACTGTATCGTCATTAATTCACAAATCATTCCTCCACGTTGTATGAAACAGCCATGCTGGTTTTAGCTGTAACGCATGTACTCCACGAGAGGGAAGTTTGAAGAACACGTTCTGAAATGGTCAAGGTGAGAGCAACCAACACATGCAGAATACACGGCTTTCCTTCCTGTATGAATTTAATCATTGCCGTTTTTTCTCTGAGAAGGATTCAGTAAACTGTACTAGATTAAAAGCTCTTTGAAGGAAGGTTTTTTTTTTTTCTTCTGTGTATCTAACAATGCCAGGAGCACAGCAGACTCCCACTAAAATGCCTATCAAACAAATCGTTTCTCCTTTGCATCTGTCACTGTGTAGGACACTATATATTGAATTTCTTCACCTTGTTTGTGATCTGCCTCCCATTTAAATGTAAGCTCCACGAGGGCTTTTTGTCTTTATTCACTTTTTCATTATATCCCCCATGCCTAAAACAGACCCTGGCAATTGTAGACACTCAATATTTGACGACAGAAATTGTCAAATAAAGATAATTATCCATCCATTTTAAATGGAAGGAGGTAAAGATGATGATGGTGAATTTTATTCACACTGCATTTGAAACTAGATGATGCTTTATTTTTACTGCAAGAAATAATTAAATCTGCAAACAATGCTTGTTTACAAGTATATCCTTAAAAGGGTAATTGCTTAAATAAGACCACTGACCCTGATTATTGGTTTTATCTGTGAACAAGATGGGCTGATACTAGTTCCCAGGTGTGAACCGCCAGCATGCTTTTGTTCACTAATAGTTATAATCAACACAGTTGTACTTAACAATTGATTAGATTTAGGAGCAACGGTGCAAGGAGGAACAAATGAGTAATTCACTGGTGTGCAGAACTGACCGCATGAAGTATGGTGAGCACTTTAGTGCACTTCCCCTTGAGTCCAGGGGGCATACGACCATCACCTGTGAGTTCTTCTAAAACATCCTTTCCTGTGTCTTAATCCTGGATGTTTTCATTTAATAGAGCTGGGTGATGCCTGGGAGATTTGCCAAAACCACAACAATTGAGACCTACTGCTGAAACCCAGTGGAATTATTCACATTGTTATGACTTGGTCAAAATGCAATTTAATATTGTTCAAGAAAGTAAAGCCTTGTTTCTTGAGCTGCTGTGGCCACCTGCAGATGCTGATGTAAACAGAGTCTCCTGGGTTCTCATCAGATCTTCTAGAGCCCCAGAAATTTGTATTTTCATAAAATTCCAAAGGATTCTCATGTTTTCTAGAGTTTAAGAACCACTACATAGTCCCAATACTTCCTATTATAACATGGGTCTGACCCTCGGTCCAGTGGTGGATGGAGCTCCTTGAAGCTGACCAATCTGCTGGCTCGGGCCCACCTTGAAGGTCCTGCACTCTCTCACTTCACCTAAGAATCTCTGAAGTGGGTTTAATAACAAAACTACTAACATGAAATCAGCTTCGAGCTTTTTAAGGGGCACTGTGGGGCAGGCCTGTCGCACTGCCTAAAGATTTCATGTTAATCCAACAGGCTGCATTTGCATTTTACCGTGGAGAGTTAAATCTCTCCATAGGAATTGTTCAAGGAGGTCATGAACATACAATATGCAACAAAAAGAGTAGGGGATATATTAGGAAGTGACAACTGAAATCAATTGCAGTATCTGTTACTTTCCTCACTGTATAAACAGGGAGCTTAACTGTGAGCACAGCCAAACTGGAACCACCCAAAATATAGAGTCCAAGTGCCCCTATCTGAACAGACAACTAACTTTAATTTTCATGCAAATTACAGGGCACTTTACGTTTCCTAAAAGTAGAACCACCTTAGATTCTGCTTGGCCATGCTGGGCCATGAATTCTGGAAAGGAAGAAAGGGTATCCACTAACGTGCAGTACCCTATATAAAAAGAGGGAAAGAGGCAATGGGGTAACTGACAGTCTTGGACGCTGACTCCATCCAAACTTCTCACCTTGACCTGATGCTCATATGAAACCATGGACCATATGTGCTGCCACCTGGTCACTGCACAGCATAGCCATCGTGGAATTTTACAGGAGGGGGTGCTGGTTGAGCGACAGGCACAAAGGTGCCAGTCACAGTGGGGGCTGCTCTACAGAGGAGCCTGAAGGTCATGAACCCCAGCCCTGCGTACCTATGAGAGCTGGGGACAGTGTTGTGAATTCCTGCATTGTCACTGAGAACCCGTGAAAATTGTCTGCTGGCCATTGTCGGTGCTGTAGGAAGCTGCCAAAGGCGTCATCTACTATTCAGGCATGGCTTGGAGGGATGGGTTTTAGGCGGGCTACGTCTGCTTAAGGATGATATTTTCAGGAGAGGGAGAACAGCATTAGTCACCTGTCAAAGAGCTGTGGCAAAATCTGGGCAAGGGCTGAATGATGGCCTAAAAGCAAGGAGAGGAGAGCTGACTGGGTTTCCTGGATTGCTTGTACAAATAAGCCTTTGGGTGAGAGATAATAGGAAGAATGAAAAAGGACTCTTCCCACTGTGTTCAACCCCAGCTGATTCTGGACAATAGTCAATACCGGGCTGCACCAGTTAGGAGAGCTTCAGGAGACACTAATTCCGAAGGATTAAGCAGAAAACAGACAAGAGAAGTAGGAATGATTAAGTTGGCAAAGTGGATATCCAAGTGGCTACAATAAAGAAAAAACGTCCATCCACATGTGTAAGAAGCAGATATTCAACAAGTACATGGGTATCCTAATACACACAGCATGGGGAAATGAGTGGCGAGGCACACACAACAGGGGAGGCCTCAGGGACCACTATGGACCACCAGCTGAGTAAGTCTGCCATTTAATAAGGAGCTAACAAGTATCTACGAATAGTATCATTTTGTTGGGCATAGTTGAGAAGGGTGTCATGCTCAGGCGTGGCATCTAAAAAGGATGAAGAAAATAAAGCAGGAAGCTTGAAAAGAGAAAATATGATACAGGCTGAAACCCAAGGAACAGTCATAGAAGCTGGAGACATACTGAGATGGGTGCAAGCAGCCTCGTCCATAAGATGGACACTGCCCACCACTGACGTGCACCAGGGGGCTGTGTAGGACAAAAGATGAGTATTCCATAACTCCCAAATGATGACAGGCACCGTTACTCTTAGATCAGGTCGGACTGGGCTGGAACAGAACAAGATAAGAACTAATGGGCCAAGTACTGTCATGATGAGAGTTAACGAGCTAAGTGCTGTGACAAACTGTTTTACTTATTTGCTAATTGCCAGATCTGCTTTATGTGACCTCTATGTTACCTATCTGCTAATCCGTTAAATTGCAAGGTTTGCTTCTATCAAAGGGGTCACTGTGACCCTGCGCTTGCTTTTTGCTTTTGCTAACTTTCTTTCTGCTTCTTTTGCCAACTTTTAGCCCACCTGTTTTGTCCCTCTGCCAACTCTCAGACTATAACAACCCCAACTTCAGACCCCTCAATGCTCTCTCATTTAGTCTGCTTTAGACTTTGCTGAGATAGCCCCACGGTTAATAACAGACTCCTTTTTGAACTCCTAATTTGAGTCCGTGGTCCTTATCTTGCCTCCTAACCATACACTTGTTGAAGGAAAAGTAACTGCATTAAGATAGGTGATGAAGAGCTTAACAAAGGAAATGATGAAATCTTTGGGTCTTAAAAGGACATTTTCAGTTTCCAATACATTTCATAACCTTTTTTATCCTCAACAAACATAAAAAACAGTCACTATTATGTGGACCAAGCCTTTGGTTTGGTGGTACTTGGCTATGTGACACACTGAAACCATTGTAAGCTCCATCCATCAGCTTACTTTCTGAACTGCTGTCTATCGTGCAGACTTTAGTAAGCTTACTGCTGAAATGCAGGGTTTGCTGGTCAGTGAACCAAAAGATGCAGTGGTAATCCATCTTCGTTTGTCACCATGTGCTTGTACCCACTGAGTGCCAGCACCATAATGTTCTTTGCTGTATTCCAGTATGAGAGCCAAAATGCCATCTCCTAGTTTGCAGCTGAGGGACAGCTGGGTGAGATGGTACGGATGGCCAGTGGCCACACAGGTAGTCCATGGTAGACCTGAGACTTGATCCTGGATCTCAGGCTCTAAGTCTGTTCTCCTGGTTTCTCTCTCAACTTGCCTGCAGGTGGAGGGCTGCAACAAAATTACTTTCTTTCCTTACTTTTCACTTGTTAAACATGTTATAGTCCATGATCCATATCTAACAGCTAGGTTAAGGCAAGTACAGCTAACCCCAGCTGAGAAAAGACTCAGCTCAGAAAAAAAACAACAACAAATTGTCATTCTCTCCTACTTGTGTATTTAAGCTGCAGCTGGAGGAATGTGACAAACTACCGAAAAGGGAGAGAACCTGCTGCATGCTCATAAAGGCTGTGAGAGCATGAAATCTCTCCTCTTGAGATCGTCTTGTTTTTGTGTACTAATAAAGCAGTTACATAAACTCTCATCCTGGTAGGATGCTTTAAATATAACAAAGAACGGACTCTCCACACTTTCTGAATTCCTTTTGGCCTTATGATTTAATAGTGACACAGGGTTCCCCCTTTGAAGGCTGGACAGACTTAGGTTTGGGCAACTTCATGAAGGGAACACCCTGACCCGGAGGGACTGCATTCGTTTGTCAATTACACTTATCAACGATGAAAACGTGTTTCTATTTGCCAAGTCCTGGCCACGTGTAATTCTCAAGACCTAATACCCCTAGATAAAGAGCCCAAGTAGGGCCCAGTTAGTTCTTTCCCTGCCAGCAGCTCTGGTGCCTTTTATTTCTTCTGTAATTGTTTCTAATAAAGTCCTGTCTTGCTGCTGATCTGTGGTCCGTGGGTTCATTCCTCGAATCACCGAGACCTACTGAAGAGTGAGATTCTGGTAACAAAGGGATTTGGAGAATCTGGGCTTATCACATCACCTGGATGAGTGGCTTAGTTGCTTCACAGAATGAAGTAAGGACAAAAGTTTCCTTGGTGAATTCTGCATCAAGTATTCGTGGCTTGACAGAGGATGCATTTTCTTAATGTTCACTTGAAATTTCAACTACAGTGTGGTTCTATTTTTTAGTCTCTGAGGTTCTAAAACTGACTACAGTTTCAAATAAAATAACCACCCACCCCCCATAACCTGGAAGAGATGGAGCAAGACAGCTGAGACGAGATTACCTGGAGTTCTATCATATAAAAGCAAATTTTAACACAATCCTGAATGTTCCTTATGTGCGGGACCACGAGATGAAAATTACCAATTATAATGTTCCACACCCAACAACGAAGTTAAGGGAAATGGAGCCGAATCACATCTTTTAAGAGAAATTTTACTTTTTTAGAGGTTGAACTTTCAAATTCTGAATTATTCTGTAATGCTTAGAAAAATAATATTCTCACCTTAAAATTTCCAGGCCTAAAAGATTTAGAGAGGAAAACATTACAGATAACTGATTAATTTGCAAACAAAGAAGGAAGGCATCTTTTTCACATATGCAGGATGGCAAAGAGGGTACAGAGAACACGATTTAAACACAGCAGCTCTGACATGCATGCAGATGGCCCAGGAAACTATACCTAAGAAAGCCCTTCTTTCTCTGTTCTGAAGAAACATACAGCTTTTTTTTATGGCCTGGCTGGTTAATTTATTAGGTCAACCAGAAAAAGTATATTCATGCAATTGACTTATACTGATAGCTGTGGGCAGGCATTTTTCCTGGTCTTTAATCAGCAACTCTAGTGAATGTCAAGACACTGGCTAACATACATCCAGATCTTGGCTGGTATTTGCATATAAGCTGTTAGGAAGTTTTTCCTTGTCACACTTTGCAGATTTTAAAGACTTTTATATAGAAATGACTTTACTAAAAATTCATGCTGTACCAGGACTTCATGTACATTCTTATATCCACACCTACTCACAGAAGTATTACAGCTCTGCACAAATAGGCATGCGTCTGTACAGTAACCTTTGAAATGCAGTGGTGGTTGTCTACCAGAGTCAGGAGTTGAAGACTTACATGACTTGAACTGTTTTATTAGTAGCAGCCTTGAGTCATCAGGTGAAACAAGCAGGAACGGTAAAGTAGAATTTCTTCCTTTTTGCTCATCAGAATGTGCTGAGCGCCCATCACAATGTTCATGGTGGCACGCGCTGGGCCAAGGTGCTCAGGAGGAGCATACTGGGTGAGAAGCTCGCTTGTGCTGGGTGGCAGTGAAGGTGTAAAATAATCACAGGGGTGACAGAGCACTGCAAGGGCCTGAGGGAAGCAAGTTTGAGACCTGCGGAATGGCGGGCAGACAAGAGTGGGCAGGGAAGGCTGGACACCAAAGTGGGTCGGGTCAGTGTGTTTGGAGAGATGAGCATGTGCAAGGACGAGGTGTAGCTTTTAGCTTTATCATGCATGGTCTGAAGTTGGAGTCCAGCGCCAGAAACACCACAGGTCAGCAGGACAGAGCATTCTGTACTGACTGAGGAGGTCCTTATTTGCCACACCAATTGGTACTCCCTACTGCTAAGGCCAGAATGCTACGAAAAAAATGAATCCAGCTGGTAAGAATGTATTAAAATTAGAACTATCTTCACTTCTGTTGTGCTCACCATAAATCATTTTCTTTAAGTGGTTCATGTTAAGATCTGAAAGTGAAATAGCTATTATAAAAAAAAGAGTGTTTAAACTTCTCCCTAAACTTCTCAGCTTCTCTCTCTCCAGGGAGCAACACAAGAACAATTAATAGACCTTTTTTAATAGTAGAAAGTTATCTGTGTGTATGGGTCCTCTTAATGACATTCAGATACAACAACCCTATGTAATTACCGACCTACATTAATGCAGTTTAGATGGGAGGGCCACAGAACCCTGCACAGACACTGACAGGGAGACTGGAGGACAGAGGGGGTAGGAACAGAGCCCAGTCAGAAAGACGCAGTGAAACTTAATCACTGTAATTTAGATTCTGTCACCAAGTCCCAGGTACAAGCTCTTTTATGCACTGTCAAGAGATCTCCACATTAATTGCTGTTCCTGTCTTCTCAGGACACAAACACTCTAATTTGCTGTGATTTTAGTTTCTCCAGCAATGTGTACTTGGTGGCTAAATCCCCCTTTCCTCCAGAAAAGGCAGGCTGCTGAAGCTCTGATTATCCAACTCTCTCTGCCAAGATCAACAGACGGAGGTCCTGAAGCATCTCCATTTACTAGAGTCTGGAAGCGAACGTGACTCATCCTATCAGTGGGTGGGAAGCCCTGCCACCTTCCCTGAAAGGCTACATTCTTCTCTCCTCTGTGAAGTTGGACTTTCAATAGAAGAATTATTTCTAAACAATGACTTCAATGTTTCCGCATGGCCAGTTTCAAGCAGAAAATTGATATAATCCTTTGAGGCCTTCAGGCAGCTCCAGTCAGCACATTCAGATAATGCAAATCCAGGTGCTTACTTTTTGAGGAGCTTTGTAAATCCCTGGGATTTGTCAGATAACAACACAGCCACAGGTCTTGTGCGCTGGCTTCAGGGGCCCAGCCCTTTCCAACCTTACTCATTTGAGACAAGACCTCTATAACCTACTTTCTTCTGCCATCAAACTAGACCAGAGATACATCTTTAGATGAAATGCCATTCTTTAAAAAAGGTATTCTCCTTTTGAAATGAAGAACTAAAACCAAAGAAATAGAAGTCACACAAAATCTAGAAACCACAGAGAAACTACTCAGATTTGAAAAATGTTCTAAGTCCATGCACAGTCTATAGGTATCGAGAAGGGGGTGTCCCAAAAGGAGTAAGCAAGTGCCACAATTCTGTGTCATCTAATTCTATAGTATTATGACGTGATGCCCAGCTTTCTGTCCTAATTTTCCAAATACATCTTTTACACCATGTGAACCAAACATTCTATTTTCTGAATTGTGGGACAGTAACAGGATGCCTGGTACTCAAGAATAGTGATACTTATTTCCCCAATTTCAGTTTTGGTTGGGGGCCATCGAGTTTCCAGATCACAACACATCTGTGATGTGGTAGTGGTAAACAGAAACAAAACTGTGACACGCTTCATACTGCAGAGCCTGAAATTTTAAAAGGGAAGCTCAATAGTCTTATCAGCAAGAATACAGATGTTAAGAAAAAACTGAATATTTTACTGATCACATGAAACTACATTAAATGTAGGATGTCCTCTGCTGCCAGATTATGGCACTTAGGTTCCTCTTTGAGAAGTAAAACTAAATTAAGCCTCTCTAGTATTTTTCTTTTGGGAATAAGAGAACAAAGACCCTAAAGACAGCAAGGTGAGATGCTATCACACAAGTTGATCTGTGACTAACAATAATGAGAAGTAAAAGGAGAAACCACCATAAAGATTCACAGGCCTAAGAAGACAGCCACAGAATTTTCCCTCCCTATAAGGAATCTTTTCATACTTGAGGTTCATGCTCAAATGCAAAAGAGGAAATGAAAAATAGTATTTACTTTGTTTATTGGAGCGATCTCTAAGGATACAGGGGAATGTGTATTTTCCTATTGTGAAAAGTAGATGGGCTGTGGCTAATTTTAGATACACTTTTCTATCGGACACGCCGCCTTCAGCACATCACTGTCAGAAGCCAATTACGGAAAAAGAAAATTACCACGCAAACATCGGGGGAAGTGATGTTCTCAGAGAGGCAGTGTAAGGATGCGGTCAGCATTATTATAAATAATGTGGTTCACCTTGGGAAAGACCCCCCTTCTCTTTTAAAAATATCCTCAAGATTTTTTTAGTATCTTCACAAGGTTCTCCTAGTATATATTCTTATCACTAGCTCAAAGATAAAATTACTAAATTTGCTCAGTTGTGGTACACGGGAAATTTAAAAAAGATCAAATACAAGTTTACAAAAAAAAAACCTGCAATTTTTTTCACAGTGTAAAATAATACATCAGGATTGTAGGTCTAAAATATTTTGTTGGTAAATAAAAGGTATTCAACACATAAATACTAGAGGTGCTGAATGATGCTATTGTAAGTAAAATCAATCATTCCCTAAAAGTGTATGAATCACAGATGTACGTAGCTGCCCAGGTGGGCTTAACCAGTAATGGGACCTTCAACTTTAAAAAGTAATACATGGACAGTATCTCTTAAAACGTGTGTATATTTTGGGGGTCTGTATAATTGTCACTACATGAAAACCTCCCTTCCTTCTGCAACAGTGAGCAAAGTCAAGTGGGATGAGGCCAGGAAGCTGGACTCGGGAGTGAGCTGGGCGGCAGGGGGGCGCACAAGAGGGCTGTTACCTTGTGTGAGAAGCAGCATCATTTATACTGAATGTGCTGTTCTCCCTGGTCAGAGGGTTCGAGCCAGCTGGGCTCTTGCTGTGGATATCCAAGCTCAGGGAGGACTCTGCTTTCCGGTCCATGCCATGGCTCTCCGCGTCCAAAGTCCGATCTGCCATGGAGATCACTTCACTGGAGCTGTGCCACAGGGGTGCCACTTTCTCCTTGCCTGGGCCTGAGCGAGGTGATGACGTGGCGGCCCCCAGGGAGGCCGTGCTGCCATGGCTGGGGCCGTAGGAGGTGGTGTCGATGCCACTGTCAGCGGAGGTGCCCTGCAGATAGTTGTAGCTGTTGAGCTCAGATTCTGTGCGGTCCCCGTCGTACCATTTCTCGTCACTGTGAGCGCTCGAGGCGTTGCTGGAGAGGGTATTGCTGCTGGAGTGGCTCGAGTAGTGGCTGTCAGACTGTAAGGGAGGCAGGGTTTACTCAAGGGCAGGTTCTGCTTCCTGAACACCAGGAATGACACTGACTTGTGTCTAGTTACAGGGTCAAGGCACTGAAGTTCCAACAACGACAATTCAAAGTAAGGCAGGGAGTACCTGGAGCCTCTGTGACTCTGGCCCACTCAGAAGTGCCTATAGAACATGTGCTGGAATTTTTTTTTTTTTTTTAAATCCATTTTTCATTATTTGACTGAGGCCAAAGTGTCAACAGTATTGAGATCATTTTAATCAGGAAAAAAAATCTAGATTGTTATTAAAGTCTTTAATACTATAAAATAGAAAGGAAATGACATTTCCAAAGATCTTATAAATAGAAAGCATGCCTGATTCTAAAAGGCTTACTTGCTTATGGTAACTATAAAGGCTGAATATGCTTAAGAGAGACTCCTAGAGATCTTGTTTTGCTTCCCCAATTAACATTTATTTAGGAGACAGCCTTCTTAGACGTAAAATTTATACATAAGTGCCAAGGTAATTCAATGGGAAAAAAATTAGTCTTACTAATAAAATGGTGCTGAGAGAACTGAATATCCACATGCAAAAAAGATTGAAGCTGGATCCTTACCACATAGAAAAATGAATCAGAAAGGATCAAAGATCTGAGGTGCATCTTACAAGGGTATATGTGAAACTTAGTAAATGTAGACTGTAAATGTCTTAGCACAATAACTAAAAAAACGCCAGGAAGGCTATGTCAACCAGTATGATGAAAATGTGTCAAACGGTGTATAAACCTAGTGTATGATGCCCCATGATCATATCAATGTACACAGCTATGATTTAATTAAAAAAATATCTAAAAGACTTTGCCAGGATCCTTCTTATAATCATTCAGTGACTTCCCATTGCCTAAAATCTAGTTCCTTATAAAACATATTTGTCATAAAATTACCCCTAACTTTCAGCAAAATCATTGACCATATCTATTAAATTCATACATGTGTCAGTTCTTTAATCTCAAGTATTTAGCAAAATCTACCACACCTAAACACATTGTTTGGATCCTGTGATGCCACATTTAGCAGGTAGTTGTAGGTGCTATGTCCAGATTCCTTCTGATCACTTCAACCACTTCTGGGCACCCATCCCTCCCCTGCTATGATCCTCGCTTCTCACTCCCTGCATCTGAAATTAAATTCTGAGGACTGCCTGTAGGCAGCTGCAACCATTTCACAGCCAACAGCCACATGGAGGAGCAGACTTTGGCACATACCCTATAACACTATAATAATAGTCCATCTTATTTGCACTGAGTAGGAAAAATTTTCTAAGGAGCAATGCACCCTTCAGATCTTGCCTAAAGAATCAGGCTGCAGCTGGGGCTTTGCCTGAAATCACACATTTACTTGGTTACTTCCTCCTAAACGACTCCCTTATAACAAAATTATTCCTGAGAATAAATCACTAGAACAAGGATTATTATCCGAAGGTTCCCAAAGTCTGCTTTTGACATGGCCTCGTGTACACTCTCTCCTGTCTCCCTGTAACCAAAGAGTCTCCTTCGTTCTCCTCTGCCATCTTCTCCTCCTTCACCCAACATGTTTGTTCGTTTTTTTCCTCTTACATAGGAATTCTTCAGTTTCTCAGCACTCACCCTCAGGCCCTTTCCCATTGTACTCTATACCCTCTACCAATGACTAGTGTCAAAATCAATTACATCTTCACTAGCCTATCCTTTCTTCTGAAGTTCAGACAATGTATGAATCTTCCTTCTTAGGACTCCCACGTGGGTGTCCAGCAACTCTGACTCAGTACATAGTAGAAAGAAATCATGATCTAGCTCAGGGGTGTCCACCCTGTGACCTGCGGGCTGCATACCGATATTTCAAGGCCTGTTTTGCTTATCTGTGGTATTGTGAGAAGTACGACCAGACCTTCTTTTTGCTCTTCAGCTTTCCTTAATGTTTGTGTGTTTAATGTGTGGCTCAAGGCAGCTCTCACTCTTCAATTTGCTGCAGAGAAGAATAAAGGTTGAACATCACTTAAGCTCAACTAGCATAGCAGATGTCCAATATTATCTAGTATATACCACCTATATACTAAGTGCTCACATTATGGAAGAAAATCGGTAAGCGAATTCTTAGCTTAAGCATTTATTTAAAAAGTGTACGTGTGAGAAGACACCAAAGGGGCATTCAAACTTGGAGGAGGTGGGTGGAAAGTTTTATCGGACAACCTTTAGGAATAGAGGAACTTTTCTTACAAATTAGCAGCCATTTGAAAGCCTGGCTTGTAATAAGAAGGGCTAATGTTATGTGCTTGGGGAGGGAGGGGGGGAGGAACAGCTGGAAGATCAGATGTCGAGGCCACAGTGGAAAATTCTCCAGAGTCTCTGACAGCTTCCTTGCCCTGGGTCCTTGTGCATTACCTTCATCTCCTTGGCCTCAACCTACAGCAATTGATTGTATTTGTACCTGGTTGTTCTGTTGTGTGTGTGTGTGTGTGACAGAGTCTCAAGCTGTCCCTCTGAGTAGAGTGCCATGGCATTACAGCTCACAGCAACCTCAAACTCTGGGGTTTAAGCAGTTCTCTTGCGTCAGCCTCCCAAGTAGCTGGGATTATAGCTAGGCATCTGCCACAATGCCCAGCAATTTTTTTTTTTTTTTTTTTTTTTTTTTTGCAGTTTTCATTTTTTTTTTAGCTGGCCCAGGCTGGGTTTGAACCCACCAGCCCGGGTTTATGTAGCTGGTGCCCTTCCCACGGTGCTACGGGCCATGCCCACATACTTGATTGTTCTAATAAATTTCAAAATGGTCTCTTTGAACCCTTTCATCTTTTTCTGATCTATTTTAATGTGTTATTAAATATTGAATCTACAAAAATCTAAAACCCCTTGTGTGTTTCCCCCTGTTCTATTCCATTTGTTCTTTACTCAGACGTGACCATTATACTGACTTTTATCATTCACTCCCTGGTGTCCTTAAAATTTAACCATTTTTGTGTATACCTGAAATACATTATTCTTTTTGAGTTTAAATAACTATTTTAACTGTAAAATAATACTGTAGGTACTCTGCTATAACTTGTTTTTTTTTTTAATTAAAATTCTTGTTCTTGATATTCATATGTTATGAAGCGATTGCTTTAAAACGTTTCCACTACTGTATAATTCATTGTATAAATATGACACAGCCTATCCATTCTATTTTTGACAGATACTTGTGAGTTTTTCCATTTAAAAAATTAACCAAAAAATTAAGTAATTGATTTAAATTTATAAAAAGACATTTCAACAAACATGTCTACATATCTGTTCTGAAGTACATGTGTAAGTTTCTTCAAACATTTAAGAGTAGAAAAACTGGTGCTTTTCTGGACAATGCCAAGTGATTTTCTATACAATTTGTACCAATTTCATATTCATAATCCTACCTGAACTATATGGGAATTTTAGTTGCTTTACATTTTCATTAAGACTTAATAGTATGGTCTAATCTATCCTTCAGACAGCAGCTACTGTGTCCTTTTATAAATGCAAATCTGATTAAGTCACCCAAACCTTGCTTAAAAGCCTTTAATGGTTTCTCAATGATTCTAAAATAAATTCCATAGCTTTACCATTGTCAAAGGATTCTTTTTGCCCTGACCCCACATTGTTTAGTATTTTATATCGCTCTCTTTGCCTTCTATTGCTACACTGACTTCAGTTTCTCTTTTCTGCCCCAAGACCTTCACGTATTATAAACTTCTTCCTGGAACTCCTTTAATCTACCTGTTTCTCTGATTAACATTTCTCATTTGGTCTCATGTTAAATGTCACTACAACCAAAAAAGCTTTACTCGACTTTTTAGAATTGATTAGCCCCCCTCATTAACTGCTGTGATTAGACATTGTGTGCTCTAAATATAACATTTATCACAAAAATTATGAAGAAACATTATGCATTTTAAAATGTGCCCCCCAATCACCTTCATTGTTCAATAAGCTTAAATACAAGCTCTTCTGTTTCTTATTAGAAATACTTTCTTAGATATTAGGGATCAATGTTACTTAGATATTAAGTATTGTGTACGGTTAAAAAAAATAGGAATAAGCAAAGTGGATGCTTTTGGATAAACACACACCTATTTTTTCATCTTTTATAATGTGAACTCTTTGCCTTAAAATGGTAGAAATTTGCACAAAAGAATGAAATAAAAATTAAAACATTGTCTTGCAAGGTTAAAAAAGGTAAGATTGTTTATGCTCCACCAGTACATGTGCCAAGGTGGTGCGGACCTGGGCGTGCATGTAGGGACAAAAAGCTGCTACTCTCAGGCCAAACGCTCAAGTTACACAACTGCTGACTGTTGCTGTAGAGTTCTCTTGTTTTTGTTTTTTTCTTTCTATAAAATTCCTATTTTTTGTGTGTAAAACAAAAGCATTTCCATTTCAACAGTTTTTATGGGTGTTAGGCAAAAAGTGATATGAAAATGAAATAGATACATAGTTTTGGGGAAAAATTATAAAATTAAATGTGTAGGTAACCAATTGCTATCAAGTATTTTTTGAAGAGATATGCAAAGAAGCTATTATAGAGATGTATATTTAAAATTTTGTTGTTGTTGTTTTTGTTTGTTTTTAGTTTTAGATGCCAGGGATATAGAGTAGATATATTTAAGTATAACACAAGGTGTGATTCATCACACAGCACAAACTTGCATTCATGGAGTTTACCTGTTGAAGATGATTTACAATATACTACCACTTGTTTCACCAGGTGGAAACATAAGTTATGTGGAAAAACATATAAGGATTTTGCATTTATCAAGTTGTGTGGTCTTATTGTATTGTGTTTTCAGAGTGCTGCCTGTTGGAAAGGGAAGCATTATGTTTACAAATCTGTTTGGAAATGTTTGCCAAAATTTTAGCAATATAAAAACAAATTTATTTAAAGCAAGTAAAAGGCACCTAAAAGTCAATGTGCATTCAATTTTCTGAATGGGAATGACCTACATCTCCCCCAGACACACACATGCGCCTTACAATTATATTAACTTTCATTCTAGGAGGAATACATTATTATTCTGCAAATATTCATGCTTCTCTTATACTATGAATACTACTAACTGGCCCCAGCTTCAAAGAGAGGATGGTACTTTTCTGGACAGGTGATATTGTGCTTTCACCATTGGACTTTGGAGAATATGATGAAATCAGAAAGTTGGGAACGTGCTTGTATTTTTTGGCATACGTTCTTGCTTTCTGCCATCACCTTGAAAAGACTATTTTTCAGCTAGGTTACTGGTTTCTTAAGAATAAACATCACAGGAAACCACTGAAAACAAGCTAAATAATAGCTGATCCACAGATTCAGAGATACATGCTTCTCTTTGCAACCCACTAACCCTTTGTGGTTATTTGTAGGCTACAGAAATTAACACACACCAGACATTTTTCTAAAAAAAAGATACAGTTCTTAAAAAGATACAAGTTTAACTGAGACACGTTTATCAAATTATTGTCAGTACAGACATGAATTCAATTTAAGTAGAAATATAAATAGCTACTCAAATTCATGTTATCAAAATAATTTAGATGAAAATAAAACACAAATTTAAACTCTGGAAGATTTGGGTGGAGAACTTCTTTAATTTAAACTCTGATTATAAGCCTTTACCACAGAAATCCTTTCATGTGCTTGGACCTAAAACAGTAAAAGCTCTACGACTGTTATAAACTATAAATGACAATTTCTCTTAATATTTTATGCGCCAGCTTTAAAGAGAACATTTTCCATTAGCTTTACAGAAAGGGTTTTGTAATCTTTTCTTGGGATGACCCCTACTTTTCAACACTAAAATATAAAATACTCCTAACCAATTATCAGCTATGCCTAATGTACAAGTTTAGCTTTTTAGTTTAAAAAAAAAAAAATTAAGTTTCAGAGGTAGTGAGTATATTATAACGAAAAGCATATAATTTAAGTTATGCATGTAATACAATTCAAGTGCAAAATGTACTCACTACAACTATTTGTGGTAGTTTCCAGGACTGGGAGTATCTTTAACCTCCTAAGCCAAAGACAATGAGCCCTGAAAAGTAAAGTCTTTCTATGTCACCTCAAAGTAAGTTTAATGTCAAGGTTTGTCTCCTTGATTAAAAAGGTTAGTATCCCCTTCTTACAAGGCGGTGGACTTAAGATCCAAACAACATTCACATGCTGAAGCAGGAATTCTGAGGAAACCATAGAAAATGTATTACCATTTCCCTAGTGACAGTAACTCTACAGACAAGCACATGACTCAAGTGAAGCTAGGCTGATTCTCTCTCTAGAACTGAGGCCTGGAATTCAGATTTAGTTACTTAGATTTATAGCATGTACCTGGAATTTAGGTGATATAAGCATGAGTGCTTTCAGGTGGTAATGTGGGTGGTGAAAAGAGAAAGAGAGGCCACAGACAGAAGAAAATCAAGCCAATATAACACACAAGCAGAGAGTTAAGAGGAAGCGTCCTGCCTGGGTTCTGAAGAGCTGTTCCATTCCATGTTTTCCTATGTCAAGAGGCCTGTGTACACATATTTGTCTCTATTTAATTAAAGGAAGGAAAAACTTCAAACATTGGATTGCCCATTTGCTTATCGAACTTACCTGTGATCAAATAGTATATTTTACAACAAAACCTAATACATGTAATTTTAGTGATTCGCTACTAAAAATGTCTCTTTATATGCCAATTCTGATTTCTCTCTTCTTTATGTGTATTTCTCACTGCAAAATCTAAGTTTTTGAGGTTGAATATACCATAGGAGATTGTGTACATATTGACAGATATAATCATTGTACAGGTAGGGATGAAGAGAACCACTAGGGTATGATCTATTATTTTGTGAAGGAGAAGTGGTTGTGGACACAGGGTTTATTCTTTTTTATAATCAAAAGCTTTTACTGAGGACTGAATTGTATCCCTCACAAAATTTGTAGATTGAGTGGCTTAGCCCCAATGTAACTGTATTTCCAGATAGGGCTTTGAGGAGGTGATTAAATTAAATGAGGTCCCAGGATAGGGCTCTGTTTTGATAGCATTAGTGTCCTCTCTCCACACATGCATAGACGGGAGCCTTGTGAGAGAGTCACTGTCTACAGTCCAGGAGAGAGCCCTCACCAGAACAAAACGGTGCTGGCACATTGATCACAGACTTTCCAGCTTCCAGAACTATGAGAAACAAATTTCCGTTGTTTAAGTAACCCAGTATTATCTTGCGGAAGCCTGAGCTGACACAGGCAGACACGGTAGAACTCTGTTAAGTTGACCACTGGAAGGACTGATACAGACCAGTCAACAGACAGAGGTGGTCAACATAGGGAAGTCTAAGTCTAACTACTGTACCGGTAAGTACACGTGGCGATGTCCGGTCGATGAAAATTAGGTCAACTTAAGAGGTGCTTAATGTAGGGAGGTGGACAACTATGAAAGTTCTACTGTATTTAATGAATTCCATACCTGAAGGGGGTCCATTTTTATGTGGGCACCCCAAAATTTAAAGGTAAGCTGGATGACATAATAATTTGCACTAATGAAACATCTCCACTGAGATATGTATTTATGTTCCACAGAAAGCACACGTGCTTCCATAGCATGTTTAAGGGTGAAATTTTTCCTGGACAGAAATCATTTTCCTTTAATGTATTACTCCGCAGAAGTATGTCTGCCTTTCTGATTTAGAGGACAAGATCATGCAGAAAAGTGGTAATTCTTAAACAACAAGTTATGACAACAAAATAGAGGGATGGATAACTTGCAATGAGACAGCAAGAAAGTAACTGGAAACAAAGGGAGGATTTATACTTAGGGTTTGTTTCTTTTTTCTTTGTTTCTTTTCTTTTTTCAATGAAGTTTAACTTCTCTTACCTGAAAAATAAGACTCAGACATGTTAGGTTCTTTTAAGAGATTTTTTTTTTTTTTTTTGGACACAGTCTCACTATATTGCACTCGGTAGAGTGCCGCGGTGTCACAGTCCACAGCAACCTCAAACCCCTGGGCTTAAGTGATTCTCTTGCCTCAGTCTCCCACTACAGGTGTCCACACAACACCTGGATAATTTTTGTTGTTGTTTTTGTTGTTGTTGCTGTTGTCATTGATGTTTAGCAGGGCTGGGCTGGGCTGGAACCTGCCAGCTTCAGTGTATGTGGCCATGCCCTACTCACTGAGCCACAGGTGCCATGCAAAAGAGATTTTCATTTTATTTTAGTATGTTAAAAGGAAGAACAAAAAAAAAAAAAACAAGATTTTCCAACAAAACATTAACACTTTGAAACCTAAGTAGGAGAAAATAGAAGGAGAAGAGCAACAACAAAAAAATTAAAAATGTTTTTATCTGAAACTCTAAATACTAAATACACTATGTATGAATATTGTATTATTGAACACAACATATGAAGGCAGCAGAAACCAGTGGGAGGAATGTGGAGGAATTAAAAAAAAAAAAGAACATGGGCCCAGGATTTTGTAAGTGACTTTATGGCTCACTTCCATGGCGTTTTTTTCCAAGACAGGAATCACGTCTCCTTTGTGGTCTCAGGCCCTAGCATAGACCTGGCATATACTGCAAGGTCAATAGATTCCTGTGACAGGGATGATTAGCATAATAAAGTCCTAAAGTTGGCTAAAAAGGGAGCTACTAGGGTAAGGGAAGCATGCCAGAGTGATCACCAGGGCTAATGTAAATAGAGCGCTGGGACCTAACAGGCACTTTCATTTTTTTTGTATAAACCCGGATGTCCCGATTTATATTATGCCTTAGAATTCATATTATTCATTTCAGCTTTAACATACAGTCAATACAGGTGATGTTAATGAATGTTCTTCTATTTTAGCAGTGACATCTTCCTTTTACCAGAAAATATATTTGCAGTGAAAATGTTGATTGCTTTCCCCAATTGAAACTACATGTTGGTTATACCCTGAGGTATAGGTCTTCTATCTACTTACTATATGATGCTGGGAATCATGGCACTATTATCATTAAAATAGAGACAAAATATTCTTCAGATCAGGGAAAAAAAAAATGGTGTGTGTGACCAAGGGCTTAAGTATTACATTTCATCACATGGATGTCACTCTTGTGATATACTTTAGAATGCTAAAAGCTATTGTTCCCATGAATTATAACCCTAAATGCCTTCATTCCGAGGATTCATCTCATCATTCACCTCATCATCGGTAATACACAGCACCACTGTAATGTGTGACACATTTTCAGTGACACATCTTTATTGTATGCTATAGGTTGAAGTAGCATAATTATTTTTATAGTAAGGATTTATAAGAGATTTTAAGTTTTCATTCCTATGTTAAAAACTCAAGCTATTTCTGCAACAAGGCTGTTAAAAATACTCATAGGTTATACTGAAAAATTAATCCTTAAATATTTTAAATTATTCTAAACTTTGAAGAAGTATTTTATGAGAAAGAATAACTCATCAATAAGAAAGTATTTTCAAAGCATGCCCATCATTTTTCACTGTTTCAGCTTTCACCAAGTGGATGTTTTATAAGAAAAAAAAAAAACAGGAAAAAATATTAAAGATTTGATTTTGTTACACTAAAGTACATAATAACTTCAAAAGGAGTCTAAATGAAAAATCTAAATTTTCTCTCAAAGCATACAACTTCTAAATGGCTTTTAAAATTTTTTTTTTTTGACAGCCTGTTCTTTTTTTTTTTTTTATTATAGATAAAAATATGCACCATAGACGTGGCCCAACCCATCACCCTCCCTCCACCCAAACCTCCCCCCTCCCTTCCCCTTCCTTGGTCCTTTCCTCATAGTCTTGTGGTATAGTTGGGTTATAGCCTTC